>JAQHUG010000013.1:9130321-9147666 GCA_028555095.1 Dicrostonyx torquatus | reverse complement strand
CCTAATAGTGGGATTCAGATTGCAATACCTGCAGCCTAACTCCAACTCTCGCAGACCTCAGTCGTAGCAGGTTTGCTTTCAAATGACACAAACCCAATTTAAAATTTTTTCTACAGGGGAATATAAGGAATTTGTTGTCTTTATATCCAAAGTCAGTACAAGAGGTTAGCTCTGAGGTTCCATTTTTACTCACTATTATATTCTTTCCATTTCTTCTCTGAATGGTTATGTTCTTCTTCAGGGTCTATCCAGTTTTTCAAACAAAAGAGGGAGATGGCAGTTCATGTATTCATCTTGGCCTGTGATCTGAGGCATTGATTCAAATGAAAGCTGCATCCACTAGTCTCAGGAAAGAAAAGTGTTGCATTTTTCATAAAATTGGATCAAAGGACTAACGCCAAGGATAGCAAAGTGAAACAACGTAATTCAAGTTTTAAGCAGTCCATTTAGACATGTTCCCATAGATGCTAAGCTTGCGGGTAGAACGTTGGCAAGGAGGAAAATAAGTGTTATTGTCAAAGACAGTCACTGAAGTCCAAGTCTTTATATTTTGCCTGAGCTTTCCACTCACTTCTGACTGTATTCTTTTTATTTTAATTTTTGGTGAATGCATGCGCATCTTCCTGGATCTCTATCTGCTTTTATATTCTGTGAGACAGAATCTCTCATGGAACTTAGTGCTTACTGATTGACTGGACTGGATGTCAAGCTGGCTGCAGGAATCTGCCCATTTCTGCCCCCACTGTGGTAAGGTTACAGATCTATGGAACCATGCCAGCTTTGTTGTGTGGATGTTGGGATCCTGAACTCAGTCTTCATGCTTACCTTTACCGACATAGCTATCTCCTCACTCCTGAGTTCTTATGATTACTCTAAGCATTGTATTGTAATATGTGATGCTGTGATGTTGAGAGTTGGAGTTTAAATATAATCTCGGAACCATGCGTTCCTCCTTCTTTGGGCACAAAGAAAGAACTAAATAACAACTAGAAGAACAATGAAAAGTGGTGATGCAAATGCAGAGCAAAGACAATGTATGTACAAAAGACATAAGTGTGTTTTATAAAGTGTATTCAAAAGTGAGCTTAATACTCAAGGCTCTGGCAATAGAAATAAGAAACCCAGGGAAAACTCTAAAAATGGCAATTTTTGGAAGTGGAATTTCAGGTGAGAAACAATGAGATATAAACTGTTGCACGCTATTATTAACTTTCTTGAATTTTGTTTCATTATGAGCAGATACTATTGCTCATTATGTATTATGAATACATTGATATAAGTGATGATGAAAATGTATACATTGTGTAGATTAGGAAGACATGAGCTTAAATCAAAGTGAACTAAATCCCACAACCCTGGCTTGGAGTACACAAACCAATATTTAATAAACTGCCCAGAAAGTAATGATACTTCCCTGTGTTTCAGACCTTGTATCTAGAACTTGATATTAGTGAACTTAATTGGTCTTCAAGTCCTGTGCTTTGCAGCAGGTCTATCTTCCCCAACCTACAGAGGAGGGTGTTGAATGATCAAGCTGCATAGTTTACATGGATGGTTTCAGAACTAGGCTTCCAGTCTATAGCCCTGGCTACCTAGGGCTACAGTTATGTCCTCTGCTCCAACCAGGTGGGCATGATGCATGTAAGAGTCTGAGAATGTTGATTTATAAGATTATGTTTATGGATTTGGGCGATGGATTCAAAATTTCTAAACCACAATTCAGTAGCATTTCAGTAAGTATTTAATGGTCGGGATATTTGCTCCTAAATGTCTAGCTCTGGTCGAGATATTTCCACTGAGTCAATTCTCCGTGTCTCAAATGCACCTGGCTGTGCATCTGAACTATCTTGTGCAATTCTCCTCCAAGTGGCTGTTCTTTCTGTGATCCCCATCTTAGACAAAGGGTCATCATGGTCATACCCCAGAATTCTCTAAGTTTAAGAGTTACCCCAAGTGTCTCCCTTTTTGCTCCTCTGCCATCATTCTGTAGGTATGCTCTACATTAATTAGATCTAGTAAGTCAGGAGATAATATGCTCTGACCTTTTGTGGCTTTCCCAGTCACAGGACGTTAATCTCCCACACTGTTGCCCTTCCAGTCTGCCTCTCACACTGTTGAAAACCTGAGTGAAATTTAAATCCTCACATTTTAGCTTTTGTCAGAAAACCTTATCTGAGCCCTATTGCTGTCCTTGAGCTTCTCCTCTGACCACTCATTGAGATCCAGGACCCCAGTCATGTGCTTTCTGTTAACTCAACTTTTTCTCTTTCTTTGACTTTAGCCTCCACATACCACACGCTGGGCTGGGCTGATCCCTCTGCCTCCAGTGCTTCTTTTAACCTCTCATACAGGGTGAGGAAAGCTACATGACTGCTCACAGCCTCAGCAGTTTTGTCTGTGAAATGGGAATGAAAGTATGTTAGCATTATTTAAAATGTAGCTTAAGGTACATGAGTGATATTCTTGGCACAATGCAATGCTTAATAAATAAGCTTTTTCTTTTACCATTTGCTAAAATTTAAACATTTCATCCATGCCACATTTATTTTCTTCTTGTGTTCTCTAAACTTTCAATACATAAGGGAAAATTTAAAGGCCTATTATCTGAGAAATGTATTAAAATCATAATGCATCTTGCCACAAAGCATTCGTGCTATGGTGTTTAATTACTATCCTGTTAATACTAGCCCTCAGAGGACAGTCTTTGTTATGCATAGCTGTCAGACAGTTATAATGTTCAAAATTATAGGTTTGTTCCATGACATATTAAGATATAAGAAACAATTAATGAAATGTACATACTTTAGAGGTAATGACATGGAAAAGAATTCCAAATAAACGAGCAAGCAGAGAAGGCAAATCATCATGGGACTTGTAATTAGATCGTAGTCCTTGGTAATTTGAAACAAGTTAGACCTTCATGTGGATCTATACGGTGAGAGCACTCCCATTCACATTGATATTTAAATTACCTCAATAAATCTCCCATTAAAATTGACATATTAATAGAACAAGGGTATAATTACAAAAGCAGCATCAACAACAAGGAAGACATCACTTGCTGTAACTAGAAAGGGGCATTTGAAGGTCATTAAAACATGTAAAATGTGGTTTGCTGGAATGCTGGAGAACAAACAAACCAATTACAAACTATTCAGCTTTTTTATATTCAGTTATGCTGATTAGAAACTGCACTGAAATAGGCAGGTAATTTATATAAATAAAAATACATAAAATCTTGACATGTATATATTGTGACTGTTAGAAGTATTTTAAATGTTTGAAACTGGAATTTCCTGCTATATCATGGATGGATAAGTATTTAAACTTAATACCCAGTTGTGTATCTATTTGCCTGGAGGGTGCTCATAGAATTCCCAGCTGTGATTAATGTTAAATGTCCAAAGTAATAAACATCCTGGGGGTTGGAGGGAGGGTTGTTATCTGTGGATGATTAAAATGTGAGTCAGTGCATGTGTGTCCACAGGTAGGTCAGACCTCACTTACTCTTTATACATTGCGGCTGTGCAAATGGGAAGGTTATTTATTTAACCTTCACAATCCCCAGTTTCTATCTGTAGAGTGGAGCTAACGATATCCAATCTACAGGACTGTGTAATTTCTAATAAGTTGTATAAAGAAAGGATGATTGTGGCAGGATTCACTTAGAACTCGAGTACAAAATCTCACTTCTTTTAGTTTCTTCAATTTAACAAATAACATTAAATTTAAAGGCTTCTTCTGTTTTTGCAAGCAGAATTGTGACTTTGCATGCATGTATAGACTCATGTAATTAGAAACACAGTCAAGATAATAATAGTCTCACTGCTGCCAACGGGCTTCTGTCAGTTCTTTGGAATCGTACCCTCTGTCATCCCTAACCTCTGGCAATCATAATGGATTCTCTGCCATAATATTTTTGTCTCCTTGAGGTGTCAGTAGGAACATACCGCACATGGTTGTTTGGGGTTATCTTTCTTCCTTCAGCATCGTACCCTTGCAATTTGGTCCATCCAAATTGTTGCAAACAGCAGTAGTATCTTTCTTTTGTCATTGAGAAGCATCCCACTGAAGGCTTGTATCAAAATTTGTTATTACCTTTGCAAATTAAAGGTATCTGTGCTTGCTTCTATTTAGGAAATTTATAAACAGAGTATCTATAAAAATTGCTACAGCATTCTGCGTGGTTTCCATTTCTCTGTCACAAATCCTAGGAGTGGCATCCCTGAGCTGCATAGTATTTCTAGTTTCACACATACGACTACATATGTATAACTTTATGAAACCATACTAAGATGTTCTCTGAATGGCTATGCCACATTTGCAATTCTAGTGAAGGTGTGGACAAACATAAGGACTCGCTTAGCAACTCAGGACTCCACTTGGTCTGATCTGTGCACACACCCCTCATTTAACCTGGTGCCCAGAAGTGTAGGAACTGCCCCTTCCACCTGCTTTGAGATGCACACATTTTGCATGATAAATATATTATATATAATTATATATATTATAAATACTGGAATAAGTTGTTTGTGTCCCAGCAGCCATCAAACACGGAAAGTTTTTATTCAAAGGGGTTCAAAGTTATATCTTGATAAGAGGCTGATCTAATCTGAATGTTTTGAGTGCATACACCACAGTATGGCAAGCTTTGTTCTGTGAGAAGTTTTAGGGAGACTTTCTAATGTACCATCTTATGCCTATGTGTAGTTAAGCGTGCATAGGATTAAGATCCATTGTATTATGGGAAAATACGTTCAAAATAGAAAAATGATTCTATGACTATAGCACGCCCATCAAAACGAAGAGCTCCTCAGGACCAAACCTTAACCGTCAGACTTGTCTTGAACCATATAAAAGGAAGCTTGAGTACTTCTCACTCCTGAACAGCATAGTTCCAATCTCTGTGTGTGATTGATTCCTTTTATATAAAATTTCCTTGCTGCTTTGCACTTGGTATGTGCTTTCATTGACATTCCTTGAGTAAGCCACCAAGAACTTGGAAACCTCCAGTTCAGACACAGGAATGTCAAATCCATGAGAATTCCAGGGGCTCCACGTCATCATAAGTGATATGTCTGTTAGGGTTTTAACGGCACAAAGTATGGTTAATTCTCCCAGTCCACTCATGGATTCCCTCAGCCAGCGTTAGCATGGGTTCTTCTCTGTCTGGAACTTGACCCACTTAACCACATTTGCTTTCATGGATCTCCATTAAATCTGACTTTTGTGCAGCTTTCTTACTCCTCCTAGATCTGACAGTGTAACAACAGTATTCACTGCCCATACTTACCTTTTCCTTAAATTGGAAACTGCAGCATTTTGTACTCCATCTCATTTTGATTATACAAGTCATTACTCATAAATCTGAAATAATTTTGCAGCTTGCCTGGCTTCAGCACTTCATCAATGGAATCTATGGCCTGCCTTCTGAAATCTATCAGTGAAGCTTTCCAGCACTTGTTAAGACAAATGCTGGCTTAGAAGCCATGTGAATTAGATTTGCTCATTCCTCTATCTGACTAGGTTTTTCTTTGGTGACTTTATGACAAGAGATAGTTTGGGGCACTTTGAAACTTCTGCTTGTTGTCAGAGGACATTGGAGAGCAGAGTGTATAAACTATAATATGTCGTTATTAATTTACAAAATTTGTAGTCAGATTAATATGGGCTTTCATGAGCTAAGCTTTACTCAAATAGACATGAAAACTTGTGATAAAATAATGACAAAGACTCAGTGAGTCCTTTCAAGTGGACTTCTCTGTAAGGGGATGACCAAGGAAATCATATATATATATATGATATATATATATGTGTGTGTGTGTATGTGTGCATATATACACACATACATACACACACACACACACACACACACACACACACACACATATATATATATAGTATTAAAGGAGTAAAATGTCATTCCAGAACCATAGTGTGTATATGTGTGTGTGTGTGTGTATATATATATATATATGTGTGTGTGTGTGTGTGTGTGTGTGTATATATATATATGTGTGTGTGTGTGCACTAACACTATGCATGTGTAGCATGTGTATATACATGTATGTAGAAGTTAGATTTTGACCTTAGGTATCTTCTTCAAATGCTATCTTATTTTTCAGTGTATTTTATTTTTATTTATTTGGATGTGCGTATTTACATGTGAGTTTGAGTTCCTGTGGAGACCAGAAAAGGGTACTGGATCCCCTGGAGTTGAAGTTACGATAGTTATGAGCTGTCAGACAAGGGTGCTGGGAATCAAACTCAAGTCATTTGACAGTTCTCTTAACTACCGAGCTGTCTGTCCATTTCCTTCATCTTAATTTTGAGACAACATCTCTCACTAAATCTGGGGCTTATCAATTCAGCTAGACTGGCTAGTCACCAAGCTCAAGAGATTCTCCTGTGTCCACCTCCTGAGTGCTGGGATTGCAGGCGTGTACTACAACATCCTGTTTACCTTGGGGTGCTGAGGTTGAACTCAGTTTCTCCTGCTTGTACAGTAAACTGCCAATTGAACGGATTCCCTGGTGTCCCCATCTCAACACGAGGTAATGGCCCCTGACTAATGCCTTATCTGTGAACCTAGTTCTGTGCTCCTCCATTGAATTAGTGGGTTATGGCCTCTTGGGGAGAGAGAGTAGAGTCTCCCTCATCCCAGGGGGAAAGTGTTTCACGTGGCTCTCATCTGGGCTGGTGATTCTTTCCTTCGTCTTTTCTTTCCTGGGGACATTGTACCTACTTATCTAGAATGTAAAGGAAGTTAGTAGAGCATGCAGAGAGAGCAAGCGAGGGAGGGAGGGCAGAGGGAGGGAGGGAAGGAGAGAGGACACATACTGTAACACTCTGAAGAGTTAGAAGAGAGGGAAGTTCACATAGAGCTCTGCCTGGCGTGAGGGGGAATTTCTTTTCCCCTCACTCATCTAGAGTCTGTAACCCATAAGATGACCTTTATTCTTTTCTGTTCACAACTCAGTAAATGAAGACAATGCTCTAGAGTTATAGAGGGGAATATTATTAAGTCAAAATAGAAAGACATATTGCTATTATGGCAATATGGGTAAATTCAGAAGACATTATGGTGTGCGACATGTCTGGCATGGAAAGGGCAGGGCTATGTGATCTCACTTGTGGATATCTGTGAGTTCGAGGCCAGCCTGGTCTACAAGAGCTAGTTCCAGGACAGGCTCCAAAGCTGCAGAGAAACTGTCTCAAAAAACCAAAAAAAAAAAATCTACCAGTAGAGCTTTTGATTGGCTCATGTTGAATGGTAAAAATATATTCGGAAGAATCCCTCCATTTTTCTCAATGGTCTCTTATAACATGCGGGCTTGCTGGTTGGGGTTTCTGTTCTGCCCAGTTCCCACAGCCGTGTTAAGGACCAAAGAAATTACACAGAGACCTATATTAATTATAAACTGATTGTCCCATTAGCTCAGGCTTCTTATTAGCTCTTCTAACTCATATTAGCCCATTGTTCTAGTATATGTTAGCCCCTCTTATCTTGAGAGTAGAAACATTTCTATGGGTTTGCCGCTAGTTTTACTGTAGGAAGAAATAGCTCCTTTTGCCTTGAGTGCGATTGGTAACCTACTTGGCATCTTGTGAAGGTGAAGACACAAACAAGCCAGAGAGTGAAAAGTCAATACAATGCGGTGGCCGAGCTGAACTCCAGAGGCCGTTGGGCATTTGAATGTGATGCTGAGCTGATTGTGGCATTGACTTGCTCATCTCCAAACTCTGCAATAACTATATGACAAATGGTGTTAAGTCTCTGTGAATACGCTTTTGTTATTTTTTTAAAAAAATAACAACATATACAGGTAATAGCATATGGGCTGATCATATTATATTCAGAAACATATACATGTATATATATCTGCATATATGCATATCTGCATATATGCATATAATAACAATTAATACAAGAAAAGATCAAGAATTTGGAAGGGGAGCAGGGATGGGTGTTTGAGAGGGCTTGGAGGGAAGAAAGGGAAGAGAGAGATTTTGTAATTATTGTTTAATCTCAAAAATTAAGAGAAGTAAAAGTTATTCACTCTTGAAAACATCCTAGTTGACATATAATTTATTCCTGATATATGCCTTCCTCTTATTTTCTTTTTTTTTGGGGGGGGGCTAGTATTTCCTTGAATTAAATTGAAGCAAGTGTCTAGCTTAGAAACCCAGAGTATATCATTGTGCTAGCTAGTTTTATGTCAACTTGGTACAAGCTAAAGTCATCTGAGAGGAAGGAACGTCTGTTGGGGAAATGCCTCCATAACATTGAATTGCAGACAAGCCTGTAAGACTTTACTAATTTCTTAATTAATGACTGACGGAGGAGGACCTAGCTTGATTGTGGATAGGGACATCCCTGAGCTGGGATCCTGAGTTCTATAGGAAAGCAGGTTGAGAAAGCAAGAACAAGCCAGTAAGCAGCTCACTACCCTGGCCTGTCGATCAGCTCCTGCCTCCAGGTTTCTTCCCTGTTTGAGTTCCTGTCCTGACTTCCTTTCATGATGAACAGTGATATGGACATATTATCCAAATAAAAGCTTTCCTCCATAGCTTGCTTTTTGGTTTTTTTTCATCAAAGCAATGATAACCCTATCGAAGACAACTGCTTTTATTGAAATGCACAAAAGATTAGGTTTTTAAACACTCAATATGTATGTTGTTAATATGTCTAATACATTGAAGCCCTCTCTGAAAAAAACTAGCTAGCATGTTTCAGAAGAAGTGTGACTCTCCTATCTCACTGAAAACAAAGTTATGAAGATCAATAATAATGACTCTGTATCTCAGATGAGCAGGACACAAATCATCTACCAACTGCTTTACCACCTGGAAGCCATCCTGAGGATTGCAGGAGAGCAAGCAAACCGGGACTGGTGCACCCCAACTCAGGGGCTGAGTATAGCCTCTTGCTTGTTGCTGTAAATAAAGGCTTACTGGAAACCCCCCCCCCACTCATTCATTCATTTATGGGATGCTTACGGCTGCTTTTGGGCCACCGCGTCAAACTTTGGAAAGTACAACAGAGACCAAATGGCTTGCAAAGCCTTAAACATTTACCACCTGGCAGACATTGGTCTAACTTGGGCCACAAGGACTGAAATCTATTTGCAATGTCAAATAAATGCTTACATAATCTTTGTAGCCAGTGACCTATGGAATAGCTGCACCTTCATACTCAGATTTAAATTAGGATTTAACTAATTAAAGGGTTTCTAAAACTCCTCTCCTTCGAGAGCATGGGTAACCCAAGAGAAGGAAGATGCACATTAGAATGTTGTGAAACCTCAACACTCTACTAATTGCGAAAAGGAGAGCTTGCCCTGCTTGGGTGTGTTTTCCCTCTTTTTGAAGTGGTCTAGCCAGATAGGGACTTCCATGACCAGAGACTCTCTTTCCTTGGTGACAGCTCTGATGAGCTGTGTCTAATATAGAGGTAATATGACCTTAACACGGATAACAGATCAGGACTGTTCTTCAGGTAGAGGTAATAACTGTTGGGTTAAACAGTGAGCTTCCTGGGAGCCATTCGATAGGATTTTTTGTGGAAAAAGGAGGTAATGAGAAGCTTTGAAGAGCTCATCATTTGAGACAGTCGAGTTCTGCCCTTCCTCTCTTTGCTGCTGAGAAACAGCTGGACAGCTTATCCAGCAGGAAGCTCTCAGAGCTGCATATGGTGTTTCCTGGAAGCTAAGCAGATCTGTGAGGGGGCAAAGGTCCCACACAGTGGCAAGTAATTAAGGATTCTGTGAACTGTTGGAATGCACCATGCAGTCAGGATGTACTATTTTAAATGCTTCCAATTGTTGGACTATTAACGCCCAGCAGTGATGTTCTCCTTCCTCTGTTCTACCAAGTTAACTTGTGCTCAGGTTGACAGCTTTGGCGTACCCTGCGTGTCTTCTGAATTTGTTTCCCTGAGCATACTGTGGTCTGTGACTTTAAGGGAAATAAAAAATGACCAAGTGCAAAAAAAAAAAATCCTCAGGTAAACTTCTCTCCTCTCTGAAGTCTTGTACCCATCTCCCTACATACTCATCTTCATAATTAATTTTGTCTCAGTCTATTTACAACTGCTGATCTATTTTATAACCTTATTTCTTACCAGACTTGGTTATCCACTTGTTCTGTTGAAACATAAAGGTGTTTGGCAATGCAACATAATCAGATTCTTTCTCCATTTTATGGTTTAACTTACTATTTCTTTTGCATTGAATTAAAGGGTTGTAGTCAACACTTATGGATTATTAATTATCATTGTAGCATTACTCAGGAGGCATCCTCACCATTACAGTGGTGAGGACAGCAGATAGGATTTTATCTGATCCTCTTATAGATATGGAAGGTGTTGAAATGGATTTTGAGGAAGCCAAAGAATATGATGAGGTTATTTTTTTAAGCTTAATTCTTATTCCCAATGATTCATTCTTCTATTCTAAACTTGTTTACTTTCTCATGAATCCCAGACACTTCATTGCTCTCTCTCAGCAATTCTTGTGCTTGTTGGTCTATCTTGGGACACAGTGGAATTCTACAAAATAGATGGCAGGGAAGATAGTTCATTAGTAGGGGGCTTGCCATGAAGAATTGTGTTTGAACCCTAGAACTTAGGTGAAAATTCTGTGTGTGGTTGTATATGCTTACAATCCCAGAACTCAGAGGCAGGGAAAGGAGTTGTTATGGGACTCACTGGTCAGCCAGCCTACCTGAATTGGAAAGTCTCAGGCCAATAAGAGATCCTGTATCCAAATAAAACCAAAGAAGATTTACATCAGAGGAATTATCCAGAGGAATGATACAAGGTTGACGTCTATCCTCCATGTGCACGTGCAAGTACACACACACACACACACACACACACACACCAGGGCAGTGCCACCAGGGCAGTGCTTGATAGTTGAAACTTAACTCTTGAAACGATAATCTTGGTTGAATAATGTCTAAGATTTCTGTTCATTTTGCAGAGATAAATATAATTATTACAAACAAAATTAACTTAAGATATACGGGTTGATTTGGTGTCAAGTCAGATACTTCCAGAGACTACTAGAAGCAGGATGCCCTTCCTTACAAACTTTACAGGGAACAGGGTGGCCTTATATATCCTTAACTTTACATTTATGACTTTCTAAGACTATGATAGGAAAAACATTTTTATTATTTTAAGAAGTGTATACTGTGTTGTAAATTATGGGGGAGAGGCCTCCCACATCAATACTGTGAAAATTTGTTACACTAATTAGTCTTGGGACTCTAGTATATGCAGTTGTGTTTTAATAAGACATTTAATTCAGAGATTAAAAACATTAGGAAAAAACAGAAAAAAACTTTTGCTTATGAATTTAGTCTTTGTCCTTCCAAAAACCAGTTTCACTGTTTGAAGTAATAGTATATATGATTTTTTATTAGTTCCTGGAAGAGATTTATAATTGTTTTGGCAACTAGCCTTAATTTTTTGGTTGCAATATTTAGGAAGTTATTTCTCAGTATATATACATGGTGGCATTGAGTTCTTCTTTACCAAACAAAAAAGTTATTGGAAATTACAATTAGCAAACCAAATAAGAAACACATTATTCTTGTAATAATCAGAGTAATGCAACTTAAAATATCAAGGGACTGTTTATCACACACATACACACACATACACTACACACACACACACGTATATGTATGTGTGTATATACATATACTTAGCAAGCCATAAGTCCCAAATCACTAAGTGTGTTCCTAGGAGGTTCATGAGATATGAATTCAATAAAGTCTTTTAATTCTGGATTGTTTAGTCTTCTTGGGACCAAGGGAATAGGGAAGCATGCAGTGGTAGAAGTGTTAGTTCAACATGACAGCACTGCCAAAAGAAAAAAAAAAACCAACAAAACATTCTTTCCCTTCACATGTTGCCTCAGTGTTCTTATTTTGTTTCTTGTGCCTTTTCTTTTTCTCACCCTAGGAAATCAAGGCTGCACCACATGTCTCCCGGGGTCAGTTTCTGATTAGCACTTTTGTAGTATGGCCAAGTTTTAACCTGACCTTTTCTTTTCTTCATTTATCTCAAGAGTTCTAAGAGCCAACTTTGGATTCTGAGAGCTGATTTCTGACCAGCAGGTGAAGGCTTGCTGTTATCAACACTCATAAGGGTCTGTGAGCAGAACATAAAGTTAGAGTGTGTTGTGTTGGAGATAACAAACTTGGGAGCAGATAAAAGATTGTTGAATCTACTGGGCAGCCAACCCATGAGCAACTCTGAGTGATGACTGACGAAAACAAACACTCACACAAAGGTGAGGATTATTCTGGGAAAGTAAGTTTTGGAGGGAAGCCTATAGATGAAAATACTATATACAGAAAGACAATACAATGTGATGACCCAACCGGCCTCTAAACTCTAAAGTTTTTTTTTTTTTTTGATTTACCAAAGTGTTTGGAAACTAGGAGCCAGCACCTCACCCTGAGTCAAAGGAGAAATAAGGGATGCCCTCACCTCAGACTCTTTTTGCTAGCAGTGGCATTTGCATGACTTACATAGACATTTCGCTCTCATTCTAAACAGCCAGATTGAGGGAACGGGAAAATGTCCTTAGTTTCCACAGAACAAGAAATAGATCATTCTATTAAAATCTTTGAACGAGTTAGGAAAGCAGAAGCCCATGGCTAATGTAGCCCATATCATAGTTAGAAGGCCCAATATGTATATCTTTGCCCCTCTGGGAAACATTTTCTAATCATTCCAAAAGAGGGGAAATAGCCCCAAAGTGTTCAGTGATCAATGGGACAGTGGCACATGAGCTAGGTTCTTGATCACAGTCACCAGTTAACTCGGCTACTGGTACATTCTATCATGTTTCTGGCTATCAATTTTTCAACTCTGAAATGAGAACGCTAAGCCGGATACCTACCAGTCTGAATGCTGATCTAACATTCGTGAAAGCCTCCATTCGTGAAAACCTCCATATTTTTCATCTTAAACGTTCCAAATCACTCAATTCCATAAAGTTGTATAAAGCAAGAGACATGAAGCTGGGAGGGAGTGTGTTAGGAAGGTTGTGGGTGAAGGTGGGTGTGAGGGACAAGAAGGGCGGTAGATGTGATTGTAGTTCATAGTTTACATGTCTGAAATTATTAATATAAATAAAAATAAAAAACCAGTAATTTTGAAGACCAGTGTCTTTGTTGTAATCAGATACGACTTTTCAAACAATCTACCACTGTTTCTTTGTTGTTAGTATAGGATCATGTTTATTATCATCAATGATTCTGGCTCTATTCACTTTAGTTTCATCTAAATGAAACTAATCAGTGAATTTTCTATTTTCTCTGTTTAAACAACCTTTTGAATCCCTAAAGAACAGCCTATGGGGGTCTAGAATGAAATTAAATGTGTTTATAATAGTTTGTATGCTATTGCAGTGTATAAAGAAGTGTCTTTTTAGCTCTCAAAAAAAAAAAAGAAATGGGAGCCCTGGATTTTGTGATATCTTGTGTTATTTTTCTTCAAGGTTCACTTATTAGAACAATGATACATCCCTTATACTAAATCTTTTTTCTCTTTGATTAAGGGTTAAAGGTGGTTTCCCTGGTGATAAGATTGTTGATTGTTGAGAATGCTTCACTGAGTCCTTCCTGTTTTCTTAAGTGACCAAGAAGACCTGAACTGCCTACCAAAGGCCATAAGCTGCCAAAACCCAATTTATTCATTTATTTGATCAGTAGTTCTCTTAACAATACCCAGGGCAGAGCTGCTGATGCCCAGGTTGACTGCTTGAAGCAGCAGTGCTTCCAGGGACAACTTGAAAATCCTCATTTTCTCCTGTCTAAGTGGGACTCTGTTTCCTTATTTCTATTGAGAAAAAAATCCTCAGATTTGTGGGTGTTCTTTAGTCAAGAGCTGTAGTCAGGCATACAGCCCGACCCTCTATAGTCCTTCTATAAAGGGTTTCTGCCTGTGTATATTCACAGTGCTAACCAGAGAGCTACCCTGCCCTGAAGGCTGAGCAGGGCTGCATGCTGGAGAACAGTCTATTCTAATTTGCAAAGTAGCCTATTATGGGATGGGGCAGACCTCCTTTCCAAAATGCAAGCATCTTGTATGCTTTCTCATTTTCATATTAGATTTTCATTTCCACATTGAGGTACTTGTGCTGCTATGGGCCTATTTTTTTTTTTTTTTAGCAATTTCTCTTAGAAGAGAATACTTTAAAATTCACTTACTTAATTTTTATGGGGCATTTGGTTTATTATACTAATAAATCTTCCTTTAGTTTGCGAAACAATTGCAGTGAATGTGATAAGTTTATGAGGAAATTAAGTAGCACTCCATCTTTTTTATAAGACAGACACACATGTAAAAGAAAATGGATGAAGGCTATAATGAGAGGAGGGTTGGGTTTGGGGAAATTTCTCTGTTGTTCTTGCTGGAGCTTGTTTACTTAGAGGGGGAAAGCTTCGTAAAAAACTAGACTGAAAAACACTCAGGACTTAGGTATAGGGATGAGGTGAAGGAGTGGGCTGAATGCAGGACTCATAAAAGATGGACAACATGAGAGTTCAAGAAATTCTGTTAGATTAAAGGACTAATTGTGAAAAGCAAAAGTGTCAAAGAGTTGAGAGAAATATAGAAGGCTATTATATCGGAACTGGGAAGAATTCATTTCAGTGGCATAAAAAAACCAAATTATAAAGAAAAGTATTCAGATGTTTGGCTTCATTGGACCGGGGAGATAACATGGTTGGTGAAACGCTTGCTGTGCAGGCGTGAAAACCCAAGTTCCATGCTCAGCACCCATGTAAAAAGCAGGCCAAGATGGTGCATGTAGGAAAGCCAGCCCTGCAGGATACACTGGGCTGGATCCCAGGGGTTTTCTAGACAGCACACCTTTCCTAGTTGGAGACACAGGTCCCAGTGAGGGACCTGCCTTTAAAAACAAGGTTGCTTCTATGTAAGAGAAGCTGAGTTTTATTCATGCAAAATAATTGTGTAATAAATTTAGAACTGAATATTTAACAAAGGATCCAATTTCCAAAATGCCCTGCAAACACTATAGTAATTTAAATAAAAATCAAAATATGCAAAATAGCACTTTTAAAGCTTATGTTTCACTGTTAGCTATTACCTCATTGGCTACAGTAGGAATTTCTCCTTTTCATTGTCATTCCTTCCATTTTGAGTGAAATTAAAGACAAAAGGAACACATCTATCTGTCAATAAATGTCAGTAAGTGTTTGCTTTCAAAAAACTGGTGTTTCATTTACCATCTTTTGTTCTATTTAAAAAATCATAAAATGAATTTTGACTTAAGATAGATCAGAATTTCCAAACATTTCTTAAATTATCCGGAACATGCTCTGCCATTTGTTCTGTACATTATTTATGCTAAGCAGGATTCTTAGTACTGATGAATGTAAACTCAAAATAATTGATAAACTCTGAAAATATTGTTGACAAGGCTCATGTCCCACTCTAGTTAGTTAAGATGTTACATTTTATGTAAAATAAAACAAGTGCACCCATTTCATTAATGTTCATAGGCACTTTTATGTTTAACAAATGGTAAAATAGCATAAATACTAAAGACTTGCTTAAAAAATAAATTAATTTAATATAAAAACAAAACAAAACAAAATCTTAGTTTAATTATATCACATTTTACTTTTGTTATAAAGAAAACCAAACAAAGATGGTGGCTGACTCCTGAAGAATGACATCCAAATTGAAAAGTGGCCTCTGTACACATGTGCAAACACATGCATCTACACATACAAACATACATGGACAAATAACCTCAAAACAGACACAAAAACCCTAAAGTCCTCTGCTTGCCTAACATGAAAGAAAGAAGCCAAAATATATGAGATAATAATTATTAACTATAATGTGAAAAAGAGGATAAATATTTCTCTACCACAAATAAATTCATTAGGGATGTGGGATTCCTCTCTGTATGTTGTGAATATGTTTTATTATTGTTGGTTAATAAAGAAGCTTCTTTGGCCTGTGGCAGGGCAGAATATAATGAGGCAGGAAAAACTAAACTGAATGCAAGGAGAAAGAAGTCAGAGGTAGGGAGAAGCATAGGCCACACTTTTATGGTGATACATAGATAATAGAAATGGGTTAATTTAAGATGTAAGAGGTAGCTAGAAATACATCTGAACCATAAGGCAAACAGTGTTGTAATTAATATAATTTCTCTGTGATTATTTGTGTCTGGGCAGCCAGGAAACATGAGCACAGACTCTTCTACACATTAGCATAAAAGATATTCCTATCATCCAGGGAATTCCATGTGCCAACCACTAGGGATATAAATGTGTTGTGTTTGTATGGTTTATCCCCACAATTATTACAACCCATTCATGAATTATGTGCAGGCAAAATGAACTCACATGTTAACATATTTAGAAATTCAAAGCAGATTTAACATTGAGAAAACCATATCAAGCTATAAAAGATTAATAATGAAAACCAATGATACAAAATTGCTCAGAAAATTCCAAAGAAAGTCAACATATTACTTTCAGACAATCAGTAAGAACCATTATGGACTCCTTATTTGAAACTAGTCAATAAGAAAGTTAACATCACTGAGTGGCATCTAAAGTTAGAATAAAGAAAAGACACACCAAACTCCGAGACAAACAAGCACCCACCAAGCCAAGTACTTGTGTTCCTAGAGCCATCAATAGCTTTCTAACCAAAAGTAGAGCTAGACTGAAATTTAGAAATATTCTATTAATTCAAGAAGGAAGAAAAAAGGGGGAGAATACAAAGGATATTTAGAAAATAAAAGTATTAAGATAATATATTTAAACATAATACTGATAATTAAATGACACAACCATTATTAAACAGCAACTATCATAGAACTGTATTTATAAAGAAATAGACTGATAAATCGAATACAAAAACACATCAAAAATATCATCCACCTTAATCAAGTAGGCTTCATTCCAGAGATGCAGGGATGGCTCAACATACATAGATTCATTAATGTAATCTACCATATAAACAGACTGAAAGATAAAATCCACATGATAATTTTATTAGGTGCAAAAATGCCATTGACAAGATCCAACACCCCTTACTATAAAAAGTTTGGAGCGACTAGGAATACAAGGGACTTGCCTGAACATAGTAATGACAGTTTAGGAACACAAGGGACTTGCCTCACCATAATAATGACAGTTTACAGCAAGCCCAGAGCAAACACCAACTTAAATGGAGAGAAGAAACTGAAAGCAGTTCCACTAATTCAGGATAAGACAATGTTGTTCACTCCCTCCATATCTACTCAATATAATACTTGACATCTCATCTAGAGCAATAA
>JAQHUG010000013.1:9062511-9104745 GCA_028555095.1 Dicrostonyx torquatus | reverse complement strand
TGTACATGGTGAACTAGTATTTGGCAAAGATGCTAAGAATACATAGTGGGGAAAAAGACTACATTAAATGGTGGTTTGTGGTGTAGGAGGGTTCTTCTGTATTTTGTGTTGCTTTCATTGGTTAATAAAGAAGCTGTCTTGGCTTTTTGATAGGTCAGGACTTAGATAGGCGGGGAGAAGAGAACAGTATGCTGGGAAGAAGACTGGCTCAGAGAGAGCTGCCATGAAGGTGTAGGAGGGATCTTCTGTATTTTGTGTTGCTTTCATTGATTAATAAAGAGACTGCCTTGGCCTGTAGGATAGGACAGCCCTTAGGTGGGTGGAGTAGACAGAACAGAGGCTGGGGAGAAGGGAAGATGGTAGACGCCATGATGCTCTTACCCGAGATGGATATAGGTTAGAATCTTCCGGCAAGCCATCACCTCATGGTGACACACAGACTATTAGAAATGGATTAGTTTAAGATGTGAGAGTTAGCCAAGAAAAGGCTAGAGGTAATGGGCCAGGCAGTATTTAGATGAATACAGTTTGTGTGTAATTATTTTGGGTATAAGCTAGCCGCGGTGAGAAATAGTCCTCTCCTCCTCTTGCAACAGTTTGGCACAGCATGGGGAGCCGGGCGGGACACAGCCCGCACCTCTTACTATAGGTTTGAGAACTTGATATCTGTAAGTAGTATATTGAAATTCGATTTTTATCTCATGCTAAGCACAATACTTAACATGGAATATATTCAAGACTTAAATGTAAGACAAATATAAACATAATAAAATATATGACTTAAATATAAAAGAAGAAACTGCAAAGGAAGGAAACAGGGAGACAAGTCCTTGACAATGATACTTAGACTGTAACACCAAAGTCACCAGCAAAACCCACGAAAAGTAGTTATAATGGGGTTAAAACACACCGAAGAGCTCCTGTTCATCAAAGGAAACACGCAAAATGAAGTGGAATGTGACAATTTCCTGTCAGAATTGCTGCTATTCTGAGTCCACATTCTGTCTAACACAGAAACTAACGGAGTGTTTTCCAAACATAATGTCAAATGACCAGATGCCACAGCAAGTCAAATTAAATCCATTTTACAGATGAAAAAGTGGAATTTTTCATAAATTTTTTTCAAGGTCATAAACTGAGTAAGAAATATTAATGATGTAGCCTATCTCATACCACAGTTTATTTTGTTTTTATTTTTTCTACCATGTCATGCTGTAACTAGCCTAAAATAAACAATTCTGTAACATATTTATATAGATCAAATTATGCCTGATTTATAACTGGAAACTATATGTTTATTTATATATTTTGGGAGATCAAAGGCCTTAAAGTATCACTTGAATATATTGATTTTAGTTCGGTCCCAAGATACATTACACACATACTCACGCACAGACACACACACACACACACACACACACACACAGAGTGAGAGAGAGAGAGAGGAGAGGAGGAAGAGAAAGCAATTATATTTGCACACACAGTTATGTTTGTGCCTACACAAACATAGTTGCACAATCACAGGCATGCTGTCACCTATACACACAGGAACACCTGGACACACACACACACACACACACACACACACACACACACACACACACACACACTGAACACTAAACTTTCCCCCAGACACTGCAGATGAGCAGAGATTATTCATGCCTTGGTCTGGAGACTGACAGACAAACCACCGTAACTCCTTTACACTGGTTCTGTGATCTGAATCAAATGCTTCAGCACAATGCAGGCAGCCATTTCCCTACTAAGTCATCTGTCCCGCCCAGCTTTTATAGATTTGGTTTAGGAATGTCTGGCGGGCCCTTACAGGAATGGAGGACTTTTATTTTAGCTTGTAACAATGATGGTGTGGGTTGAGCAGAAACCACTGTTTTGGCAGAACCAAGGCTCTTCAACTCCCTCTATCATCTGACCTTTCTTTTCCTTCACCTTACAGTGTCTCAAAGATACTTGACGAATGTCAAGGATGGCCCCTGCTTTTGTCTGCAGTATTTGTTTGCCTCGCTAAAGGAGTTTGTCAAATCCTGTTAGTTATTTCAATATTTATTTATCTGGACATTCACTCTTGCCTCCAGAGGACTACCTGAGACCCGTCTGGACCGAGTCCTTCACCCTGTCTGATCTGTAGAATTGCTGTACAGTGTACCCTCCTTCTTACAGGGCACTGTATATGACGGTTACTTTAAGCACTCCAGTCTCAACACAGCTTTGTTTCCCAATTTCCCTTTAAATTTGTGCAAACAAGAACATTTCACCATAAAAGTATGCTTTTTGAATCTATTTGCTCACATTCTTTCTGTAATTCTCCATCAGAACATTTTTGTTTTCCTTTTAATGGTCATTTTCTGATTTTTCCTCCCCCAGTGGGAGTGCGTGAGATAAACTATTTCTGCTAAGACAGTGAGAAGCTGCTTTGTCATCCAGGGCTTTATAACATTTTACCTTGACATGAGATACTGAGTATTGCTGGATCCTCTGCTATGGTTTCTGGCTATTAAATAAACCTCCTACCATTACCAGCTGTATGAAAAGGCAAACCTTTAATGATCTCCGAAAGTCCTTGCAGGTGAACAGCATTTGAAGAAAGGTCCAGATCTATTCGTAATTAATACGGAGTATTAAGTTTATCAATCCTGAATACGGAAAAAAGAAAACTGTTTTAGTCAAAGACAGTGAGGGAAGCTTGTTTAAAAAGACGGGTCACACACTGTAATGCAAAAATCACTGCTAACGAGATTAGAGTTAATAGATTATCGATCCATTTAATGTTTAGCAGCAGGCTAATTTTTTTCATCAGCTATGCAATTGGACAGTTTTTTTTTCTGTTTTAGAGGCCAATCCAATAGACATCCTTCATCTGATATTAGCACTTGATGTTGGGAAGAAAGTGCTTCAGATGCACTAACCCCGCTTAGTGCCACTGCCACCCTGCAGCACCGCCCTTGCAGGTGTTTCCAGCTTCTCATTTCTGGTGTCTGCTTTATTTTTCCCTCAGGAGCCTGGTAAATCCTTCCTAGGGTAGAAAGGCTTGGGCGTGCAGCCCGGAGATAAGGTAGACTCTGATGGTATCATGCCCTGCAAACACCTGCTCCTATTACACGAGATTTTACTCAGTTTTGTGAGGAGGAACTGAAGTGCCCACTTTCAGTTGTCTTCCTGGACTCTAAGGAACGCTAATCTCTGAATAACAACAAAAGAAATCCTGTGATAGTTATTAAACCTAAGAATATCTGAGTTCTGATGAGGAAAATGCTATATTTAGAAAGAATAGACCTCAAATGTCAAACTCCAGGACCCCCGTGTGTGTGTGTGTGCATGTGTGCACATGTATTTGTTTTGGACTTCAGTGAAACTGAAGCCACACATTTTTCTTTCTCATTTATACTGATAAAGAATTGAAAGCCTGTTCAGTGCTTGGATTAAAGATGTTAACCTGCTTCACGTCCTATAGAGCTGCAAAACACTATTGAGAGGCAGCCTCACGCTGAGGTTGAGTAGAAGCCTTGCTGTCTTGGGAGCAGTCAAGCAGAGCAGGTGTTAAGAAAGGACGGTACAATCAAATTCTTCCTTTATGTCTATGCTGTGTATTCAAGCCTCTCTACACTAGACATGATTCCCCAGTCTCCTGAGGGGCAAAGAAAAAACAAACTTTAAGAAGAAGCGTTCAGTGGTCAGTTCTTACCTTGGCTGTGAGGAGCTGTGTGTGAGTCCTTGGATAAGATACCAGGTTTTTCTGCCTGTTGGTTCTTTTCTGGGAAATGAGGGAGGCCAGTAGCAACCCTTTCATAGTGCTTTGACAACAATAAGTGATGTAATGTGTGTTAATGGGGAGAGAACTGCTTTCATAGACACCTCAGGAAAGCGTCTGTCTGGTTTCTAGGATGACAGGTTTTTATTGCTTTCACGCCGGCATGCAGTTCTTTCCAATGGATCCTATTTAGTGTAAATAATTTCACTTTTATCTTGTTCCAGCTTGCCATTTTCTTTACCCATTTTACTGAGCCCGAAGGAGTAGGTGATGATGGTGTTAACGGAAATAGCAGGGAAGGGTGGAGGCAGTCATGTAGAGACTTCTCATCCACTTACTCTCTGGGTTTGTTTGATTGCAGATAGGTAAATCCAATAGCTGCTTTTAGTGACAAGAGGCACTTTAAACCCCCAGCTCAAGGGTATAATCATGGCGGGAAGTCAGGTGACAGGAGCTGGGAGCAGCTGATTATATAGCATCCACCATCAGAAAGCCGCGATGAATTTCCATGCTCAGCTGGTTTTCTCCGTTCTGTGTAGTCAATGAGCCTAGCCCGTGGAATACCATTCTGCTCACAGCTGGGGTGGGTCTTCCTTTTTCGACCGACTTAAGATAATGCCTCACTGTTATATTTATATTAGGCTAACCTAGTATGAATAACTCCTCACAGATATTCCTGGAGGTTAATTTCTGATTGTCAACTGGACAACACTACATATTGTTGATAGTCAGTACAAAGTCTTCCATTCATTCAATCTAATAAGTACCCTTTGTATGCTAAACACTAGTCTAGGTTTGGGAATATAAGGGTAATTTACACAGCCCAAGTAGCTGACCAAGGAGTTGGTAACCTACCTTGAGAATTAACATTGTTACATACAGTAGGGTTTGGGACAATGATACCAATTTAATGCTTAGTGCTGAAGTCACATTGAAGCTGTTAAGTTGCTTGGTAACACTCAGCATCCACTCCTGGCCTTAAACATCTGAATTAATCTCACAAGTCCAAATGGAGTCCATGATATATGGCATCAAGCAGTTTTGCATTTCACTCCACTGACATTAATTAAAACCTGTGCTCTTATTTTACCCCCAAAAGTATATCTGGGCTACAAGCACACATAGTTTGTAAATAGGGTTGGCTGTCAACAACAGATGCCTCCTAACCTACTTTTCATGGGGACTCCTATTTTCTCTTCACTCAAAGTTTTTCCTACCCTTGCATAGCTGTTGGGATGCCAAAGAAGGCAGGCAGACAATGCCATTTTACAAAGAGCACAGTGGTTTCTAGAACCCTGAGAAGGCCAGTGTGGTCTGTGTAGGAGACAAGGCATAAAGAATACCCAGATGGCCTCTGGAAGGCGACTGTGACTGGCACTGGAGTCGTTTGGTTGAAATTGCATCAGGCTGGAACGTTTCTTTCATAACACCACCATTTGAATTTTACTTTTTGCCATGACTCAATTACCCATGGATGTAGGATTCCCCTCTGTATGCTGTGAATATCATTGGTTAATAAGAAACTACTTTGAGCCTCTAGCAGAGCAGGGCAGAACTGAGCTAGGTGGGGAAAACTGAACCAAATGCTGGGAGAAAGAAGGCAGGGTCAGAGAGAAGCTATGTAGCTCCGCCAGAGACAGACACCAGCACTTTACCTGGTAAGCCACAGCCTCATGGAGATATACCGATTAATGGGGGATGGGTTAATTTAAGATATGAGTTAGCCAGAAATACAGTTAAGCTATTGGCCAAAAAGTATTGCAAATAATACGGTTTCTGGCGGAACAACCAGGATTTGTGTCACTGAAGTTCAGACCGATGGATGTGATATCTGGGAGTCGTAGTATAGATCACAGCACCTAAATATCCGTTTCCTGCTTCAGAAGCACTTGGATCCTCTGTAGATTAGCCTCAGAGTTGAACACACCTCTGATGTGTCTTCTTCACACTTGGGCCCATCTACACACCTGACGTCTGTGTTCGTTTACTCAGGTCATTTGGGGAACACATTTGATGCTGCCAGACAGCCGATAAGCCGGCACTTATACGCCTCATGAAACCTCAGCTACCACTACCTAACGTGTAGATGCCCTGAGCAACTCTCCTTCAGGCTGATGGCCAGATAATCCTTCAGTTACATCCCGCATGAAAGGGGGATGGGTAGGAGGAATAATCATTGCTCTTATTAGGAAATAGGCCCCCAGGATGAAAATAAGGGAGAAAAGTTATTAGAACTGTGTGTCTTTTCTGGGCATCTATTTCAAACTAGTCCGGATAAAGCCCTGCGGAGATTATGGTATAGGACAATTTCACATCTATCTCTATGACTGCATCAGGTGACTTGATAATGGGCCCCCTTTACCCTCTGCACTCACTTCAAAACTTCTATTGTGCTGGAAATGGCCTGGCCAAATCTGCTTCAAATGCATTCAGACTTCAAAAGCTATTTCAAAACTGCTTTTAATGTAGTTATTTAAAATTATAATCTCCACATAGATTTCTCCAGCTATCTCCCTCATAGAAATAGCAATTATTAATAAAAAGATGATTATTCAAATATATCCTTGTATTAAATAACTTCATAAAGTTATGCCAACCTTGGGTAGTTCAAAGTCTTTGTGCAAATTTCTAATGTTCCAAATACACTCACACTTTCTTCCTACTGCTAAGGTTTTAATCAAATTAACAAATAATATGATTAAAAACATTAAAATTGTCTAAATGGGGTAGCAAGTTATTTATTTTTCAATATGCATGGTGGAAAAAGTCATTAGGAGTAATTTTGATACTTTCACTATGAATAAAATTATACACTAATTCATTTATAAAAAGTCACTGTCTGTATACAATATAGGTAGGCTAGACAGAACCACAACTGGGTAGGAAAGAGCCTGGGTGCAGTAAGATGTGAGGAACCAAGGTCTGGGGTGATGGTTCAGCGGTTAAGACCCTGGCTGCTTTTCCAGAGAACTGGCATCAACCATGGTTGAGCCATCTGTAACTCCAGTACCAGGTAAGTCAATGGCTTCTTTTGCCTCCATGTGCACCAGGTATGCATGAAGGCAAACACCCACCGCCTCTCAAACATGCACACAACATGCACATGTACACACACATGCACATGATTCATGGAGGCAGATCATCGCTTTCATGCTCTATTTTTTCTTTTGTAAAACTGGCAGAGAATTAAATGCATTCTTTTCTATGAAATGTACAAAATAACCAATTTTTATAAATAATATATAAATTTTTTTACTAGTGGTAGGCATTCATGGGTCTGAGACCATCATGATTTTGGAAATAACTCTGTTTCTTTGATCATATAGGTTTCAGGTCAAAGTTTATTAGAGGTTCGTTCTATCATATGTTATTCCTTTGAGGTCCTCAAGGCAATAGGCCTGGGTCTAACTCTTTCTCAGCTAGACAAGTTCCCATAGGGTAGGCAACATTCAGAATAGCCTTTTAGCAGCTCAGAGTCTCCTCTATTTGAAGCAATGAGGATTAATATTCTATTCATAGGGACATGAGCAACACAACAATTTCATCACTAGTGTGATTAAAAACAACAAAGTCAAGGGACATTTAGCAGTCCTGATCATATATTTATGCTCAAAACCATAGTTTGATGATTTACCTTTTTTCCCCACAAAGAAGTTTCTTTAATTATACAATACACTGCTGCTAGTGAACAATTAACATGGAATAATGTCAGATAAAATGTCCTACTCTCTATTCAAACATTCCTAGAGGCATAGTCTTATGTTTAGGTAATAATGCCTTACATAAAATGTGGATAATAGTGACGGTTTCTTTATTATACTTCCCAATGACTCTATGAATGTCTGTTGATACTCGAGGGTTAGATTCCAGTTAATTATTGTGATATTGTGTTAACATAACACTTTCTACCCCAAGGAATTACTAAGCATAGTGAAAACTTGAGCCCCATCCCTATTTATGAATCTCTCCACTTGTTAAGTGTGAATTCAGCCTGAGATAAATTACCCTGGGTAATTTTAATCAAGAGTTTAATTTTAATGATCACCTGCTGCACAAATAAAATAAGAGAAGCAATGAAACCATCATTATCAAGGTAAGTCATATGTGTCTCCGAGGGATGTTATTTTTAGTGGTGTTCATTAAGGATTTCTGTAAACTCTGAATGGGATAACAGAATAGCAGAACAAAGCTACAAAGAGAACATAAATATGTAATTAAGGAGGAGGAAGCATCTTATTTTTCACTTGTTGATGATTACTTTGGGATTATTCTTTAATTAGTTAAAGCGTAGGTGTCTAGTTCTACAATCTGGTTGCAAGAAAGTCTCCATGTAGTCTGAATGACTATCATGCGTTGGTGCCTAACACAAACTCAAACATAGCTTGTTTCAATGCATTTAAGAAACAGACAAAACTGACCTGGGTAGACTGGCAGGTTCAGATAGGAAAAGAAAGTTAGAAGACACAATAACACACTCTCTATATCTCCACTCTCTAAACATGTTTTTCACTTCTGCATAAGTATGAAAGAGGGTAGAGCTAAGAAAATAGAGCATTTTAAAGACTTGTACCTCTATGTGCTACTGACCAGTTTTCACGGATGTCAACTTTGCAGAGTTTTATGATATTCTACTAAGACATAACAAATGATGTTCAGTGGGTGATTGCCAGCCCATGATTGTTGACGGACAGGGTCTCCTTTGGAACTTCACTGCCCATCATTCCTCTCTTTTTCCTTCCCACTCATCTTCTTACTTCCTCCATTTTCTGCCTCCATCTAATCTTGGTTTCATTGTTACTGTAGCTTCCCCTTCCCCCCTTTTCTCAGCTTTTCATGTGGTCACTTTGGGAGTATACAATGATAACAAAGCAAAACAGGCCCAGGCATTGAGATCCTCTACAACTGGCATTTTCTGGAATCTCTTTCTCTATGATGTAAAAGATACTATACTTGTTATTTCTTCTAATTGGATGCATTTAGTATGTGGCAGATAATTAACACAGGGAAATTGGAAGATAAGGAATGCCCAGTTAGTTGCTAATGAAATATGAAAATATATTTCTAGGGAATTTAGGATACACTTGCCTTGTCTTTTGTGACGTTTTCACTTTGCCTTTTGGGTAGACTGCCGAGATACTTAGAAAATTATGACCTGAGACTCAAATATGGTCTCACTTGGTTTGCAGTAATTGTGGAGTAGAGAAGGAGGATATTTTATTCACTATTTTCTCTCAGAGCTGTCAAAAAGTAACAAAGACAGGGCCCTGTCTTCAGGGTCTGGTGTCTAAGCTTTGGCACCTTTGGCTAAAACTGGTCTGTACTTGTCTGGTCAGGGGACCAACACTCACTGAAAGTCAACTGCATTAGAAGTGGGAGTAATTAAAGTATTTTAGGGTTATTTGTGGAAGACGGAGTTTTATTATTCAATTCATAAACTCATTTCTGACAATGTATTGTTCCCTCATCTAAAGTAGAGATGATAATATGTAATCATGGCTGAGGACTAATTTATGTTGTTAATTAGAGGTACCAACTACATGCTATGCTATGGAGTTTAATAAATACTGGTCTTTGACCTTAAAATTATCACTGTTTACTGTGAGAAAGTGACATGGAAACAGAAATAGTGTAAAATAACTGAAAAATCGAGAGGCCTGTATAGTGCTGTGGAAACAGGAAAATATATGAAAAGTTTTTAATAATATGTTAAACATCAACAAACTTGATGTCCCTGGTCACCCTTATCTCATTCAGGGGGCAAGGAATCTATTTGGGTCAAAATGGATATAAGGGGAAGGCAGAGG
Organism: Dicrostonyx torquatus; assembly: GCA_028555095.1. Taxonomy (NCBI): domain Eukaryota; kingdom Metazoa; phylum Chordata; class Mammalia; order Rodentia; family Cricetidae; genus Dicrostonyx; species Dicrostonyx torquatus. The sequence continues at coordinate 9,095,175 of JAQHUG010000013.1, read as the reverse complement.
CTACAGGTAGGAAGTCAGGTGACCTATAGCCATGAGAAAGTGATAGGATCCAAGTACAATGAGAATTCTTTGCCAGAGGGCCCATCCTGGACAGCTCAGTTTTCCTGGGATAGCCTTTCATCAGATGGAGAATTTATTAAGCCTTCAAAAGTTTCTAAGAGGTGATGATTCAGCCATTTTAGAATCCTCTGTCGAAAATTCTCTGTTTAGGTCTGAACCCCATTTTTTATTGGATTATTGGGTTTTTTTGATGACCAATTTATTGAGTTCTTTGTATATCTTGGAGATCAGCCCCCTGTCTGATGTTGGGTTGGTGAAGATCTTCTCTCATTCTGTAGACTGCTGTTTTGTCTTTTTGGCCATGTCCTTTGCTTTTCAGAAGCTTTTCATATTGAGGAGGTCCCATTAATAACTGTTTCTCTCAGTGTCTGTGCTACTGGGGTTTTATTTAGGAAGTGGGTTCCTGTGCCAATGTGTTCAAGTGTACTTCCCACTTTCTCTTCTATTAGGTTCAGTGTGGTTGGCTTTATGTGGAGGTCTTTGATCCATTTGGACTTGAGTTTTGTGCATGGTCTTAGATATGAATCTCAATCAGAGAAATACACATCAAAACAACTCTGAGATTCCATCTTATTCCTGTAAGAATGGCAAAGATAAAAAAAACCCTGTTGACAATTTATGCTGGAGAGGATGTGGGGTAAAGGGACTATTCCTGCATTGCTGATGGGAGTGAAAACTGGTATAGCCCCTTTGGATATCAGTATTGTGATTTCTCAGAAAATAAGGAAACAACCTTTCTCAAGACCCAGCAATACCACTTTTGATTTTATACCTAAAGGATACTCACTCATACCACAAACACATGTGCTCAACTATGTTAATAACAGCATTGTTTGTCATAGCCAGAACCTGGAAATAACCTAAATGTCCCTTGACCAAAGAATGGAGAAGAAAAATGTGGTGTATTTACACAGTAGAGTACTACACAGCAGAAAAAATAATGACATCTCAAAATTTGCAGGCAAATGGTTGGATCTAGAAAACATCATATTGAGTGAGGTAACACAGTCCCAGAAAGACAAATATATGTGCTCACTCATTAGTGGCTTTAAGACATAAAGCAAAGAAACCCAGCCTACAATTCACAACCCCAGAGGGTTGTGAATACAACAAAGAGGACCCTAAGAGGGACATACATGGATCTAATGTACATGGGAAGTAGGAAAAGACAAGATCTTCTAAGTAAATTGGGGGCATGAGGACCATGGGAGAGGGTTGAAAGGGAGGGGAGAGGAAGGAGAGGAGCAGAGAGAAAATGTATAGCTCAATAAAATTAATAAAAAAGAAAAAATGGTGAAGATTCATCTTATAAGAAGAAATCCTGAGCTGTGTCTCCACAGTGAGCATGTAGTTTCCTAAAGAGACAAAGGAGTCTGCCTTTTCCTCTTAAGCTCTGATGATGTATGAATTTATGTATTAGAGATATGCAGGCTTAAGATGGAAATAAGGTTGGACATGAGGTTCCATGAAGTGTAAAATAGTGCTAGTTATTGTATCAGGTATTTAGATAGACATTCCCATGAACCATAATCTCATAAGGCAGTGAGCACCAGTAACATAAATATTGCTCTTTAGATCAACAGTTCTAGGGTCTTTTAGGGGTGATTTGTATTATGGTCTATGTGCTTGTTAGTATTTTTTGTCAAGTTGGCACATGTTACAATCATCTGGGAAGATGGAACCTCAACTGAAAAAATGGATTGACCTTTTGTGCAAATCTTGGGGGGCATTTTGTCTTTTAATAAATAGCTTGGAGGACAGAGCATGCTGTGGAGATGCAGGTAGTCCTGAGTTCTGTAAGAAAGCAAACTGAGCAAATCAGGATGAGCAAGCCAGTAAGCAGAACTTTTTCAACGGCCTCTGCTTCAGTTCTTGCCTTTAGTTCATATCATGGAATCCCTCACTGATAGACTTTGACTGGGATGTAAAAGCCAAGTAAATCCTTTTCTTCTCAACATGATTTTGATCAAGGTGTTTATCACAACTATAGTAAGCAAGCTAAGACAACATAGCATAGTGGAATATTGTAAGGATAGAAGATAATATATCGGTTCTGCAGTTTATTAACTACGTGGTCATAGGCTTTCTCCACTTACTTGAGTATAGAATGAAAATGATAGTGATAACCCTTTATAATAATTGTGGGTTAATGAATTTAAATATTTCAAGAGTCCATTATACTTCCCAGACAAATATGTATTCAATGAGTAATAGCTGCTACTTTTAGAAGAAATTAAATGGCGACCTACAGTAAGTACAGCAGGGCTTTTCCGCACTGTTTTTAATTTTCAAAATTATGAAAGGAAAGGTCACACACATACATACATACACACTGCACCAAATATGTATGGATATTCTGTTTTTAAGCTTAATGATTCTCAGACTCAAGATACTTATCTCTGCTAATGACTGACTATGTGAACAATTTACCCAGTAACTTTCCATTCTATTCATTGTGGTGCTTGGAGAAGGAAGCTACCCTTATGAAAAAAGTTTATTTGCTCCTTGATGCATTTTATCATTATTTCCAGAATCATGACTGTCTGTTATGTTTTGATTATTTATTATTCACAAACTCCTGGTTCCAAGCTGGTAGCAATATTTGGGGAGGGAGCAGAAAATTTAGGAGGTGGGTCATAGACGAAGAAGTATGACACTAGGATCATGTGTTTGAAGGTTATATCTGGTCTGCGGGTCCCTTCTTTTTGTTCTATTACTTCTTGTTCACCATGAGTGGAAGAGCATTCTTTGCCATACACTCCCACTACCATGCTGTTCTGCTCAAGTATATAGCCAAGTGTCTATGAACTGGATGCACTGAAATCATGAGCCTAAGTTAGCATTTTTGCCTTTAATTTGTTCTTTTAGACATAAAAAAAATCTACTACACTATTCTTTAAAACTAGAGGGAAATTTATAAAAAGTGCTAAAAATGATGGAAGATTGAATAATGAGAGAACACAAATTCCTCCACATGTGTTCCATAGCACATTTATGTTATGATCTGTGTAGATAAATAAAATTAACAGCAGGCTGGTTTTCTTCTTGCTCTACCTGGATTTCATAGTCATGAAAATTCAATGTGAGGCATTCTTTGTCAACCTTAAGTGTTACATACTTTTACCTTTCTGAAAGGTACTGTTCTGTGATGAACAGTCCCTGGGAACATGAGGCTCCCTGTGTTGCTGGTTTTACTTCAGAAAGATGATTTATCTTGTAACTTATTGTAGGTATTTTGTCTTGTACTAAAATAAACTGTAACTTTCTCCCAGCTTTGCCAAAACATTTGGGTTCTACAAACAAGGAGCTGAAGGTCATTACAGGTTCAGAAGGCATGATCTTGATATTTCTTGAGCAAGATTAACTCTGTTTAAAAGGAAGCAAGGCACCAGGAGTGGTGATGCATACTTGGAATTGCAGCACATGGGAGGCTGAGAAATAAAGATTGTGAATTAAAGACCAACTTGGACTACTCAGAAAATTGGAGGCTAGCCAAGCATTTGTAGAGACCTTATGTTACAGAAACAAAAGCACCATGGTATCAGAGTGATGATGCATATTAAATTAATATTCATTCTATATAACAATAAATCTTAGGTTTGAGAATGAATTCAGGTCTTAAATTTTGATGAGAAGATGGGTGAATATGAGATAATTTTTATTTTGGTCTACAAGGTTTAGTGAAGTGTAACTTCCAATTTTATAGACTCTAGCCTATAAAAGGCAGACATATGACCAACATGGAGAACATTTTCTTTTTGTTTCCTATGCTTTACTCTGATTTAAGTACCTTCTTGTGTTATCATGACTAATGAGAAGCAAATGTCCAATGGTCCAAATCAGTATGTTTTGAGATGTGAAAGTGTCCCTTTCCTCCCTCCAATGCCCTGCCTGTTATCCTTGCATTCGAAATTTTACACAAAGCTGAAGACTTCTCAGTTTCCTTGGACTCTAGGCCTTCTTCAGTGGTTCTACAATATTCAATGTTCCTTCTACAAACTGAACTAGGTTCCCTAGAAACTCAACTGTTGAAGCCCAAACCTACAATGTGATGTCATTTGGAAATGGAGTTTTGTAGAAATGATTGAGTCATTAGGGTAAGACCCTTATAATGGAATTAGCACACTTATCACAAAATGATTGGAGTATTCTTTCCTGTCTCTGGCACAATGAGAAGGAAGTAGGATGATAGAAGAAAGCATTGATTGAGATGGCTGGTCTTAGACTCAACCTCTAAAATGGTGAAAATACATGCATGTTGTTTGAGTTATTTGATTTACAATTTTTTATATAGAAACCTAAGCAAATTAGTATAACACCCAAACACCTAATTTGAACCTTTGGTTACATGATATCTTCATGGCATTTGCCCCTTTTTCCACAACTGAAACCTCACCTCCAAAATAAGAATTCTTCAAATTCCTAAAAGATAGATTCAATGTCATCTTGAGGTGGCTAAAGTAGGTTCCCTTTGAGAAGACCTAGAATTATCCAAAGAACCACTACTTTCTTTTAGCACTCTTTGTGCTTTTAGGATACTTTTAAAGATGTGCCTGGTTGGGCCAGTTTAAGACCTAGACTTAGGAGGCCATGGCCAGACTTCACTGAACCATGTAACAAATTTCCAAGACTTTATTCTCATGAACATGTCATGTTAATTGAATAAACAACCTCACTCAAGATTTAAGGTGGCAATGATGGTGTCACTGATAAAACAGCAGTAAGGAAAATATAATTACTGTTCTTTATGTGGTCAGAAATGAAGGATGTTGAGACAGAGTGTGAGGAATGGGATTAAGTTAGCTCATTTGTCAGTAAAATTCATGCATGTCTCTAAACTGGTGGCATGGCCTACCAAGAATTTATTTGCATGGCTTACCTCTCTACAATGAATTAAGCCTTCATTGAAGGAGGAGAATCAAGATTATGAATACAGAGAGGCTTCATTTTTTATTTTTTCTCTTGAGCCAATATGTGCTGGAGCCATTATATGGTCATTGTAGTAGGCATGCAATATAGTTAAAAACCCTGAAAGGAATTTATCTAGAGGAGATTTTTTTGTGTGTACCTTAAGATATAGTATAACATGTTCCAAAAAGCTAAAATAGCAATTCACTGCTCGGCAATTTTAGACTCTAAAGCATTCACTGCAGTAAGAAATAAGGCTGATGATAGTTTTGAATGGACATCCCAATGGAGAGAGATGTTTCAAAGGCCTAGAAAACAAAAGGGATTTTAGAATTTCTGCTCAGAGTTATCTTGTAAAATATGACTATATTTAGTGGCTTAGGCAAGATCCTCTCTTTTCTGCTTTTGTTGGAATCAATGAAGATAACTGCAAAGCCCAAACACATTACTATTTGATGTTCTTTCATATTACCACAAAACGAAAGACTTAAATTTCAAGTGAACAAATGGAGAGAGTTAAAGGGAAAATGTAAATACAATGCAGGGAATATTGTTGTTCCCTATTTATTTCAAATTTGTTTCTTCTTAACATGTGCCTTTTTGTCTTTGCTATCAGACAGTAAAGGAGCAAAGAGATAATATGCTGTGCTTCCTGTCAAGAGATCTCTCTGACCCTGAAAGTCATGTCTCCCTCAATTTGTTATAAACTCAGTAGTGGTGCCTGATAGGTGCTCTGCATGCTGTTCATGTTGTTAGGACACAAGTTGTACTGCATATTTTACCCTTGGATCCATTTAAAACTATCTGCATCTTTGTAGACTGAGTGTTGACATTCATGGCTAGGTGTACAAGATTAGTTTGCTGTTCAGTGCAATCTATTTGTTGAAGTATAAGAGTGGACAGGCTCTAACCTCTTCTTTTATCCTCTCCTTTGGATGAAAGAGGGAGCAACATTTACTTCTTATCCTCTTATCTATGTGCCTACCGTTCTAGCGATGGTACTGTGCAAAGAAAGACATCAAATACATAGAAGGATGGAGCTTTTTAATTCAGAAAGCCTCAGAAGGAAAGCAAATGATTGAGCGGAGATATATCATTAAAAATCACACAGTATAAACTGGAATTATTTTGAGGTTCAAATGTAGCAATTAATAGTTTTAATTTTAAGCATGCTAAAATGGTTTATTTTAATTGTCCTCTTGATGCATCAATAATTACCTGGAAAGAATGCCTCAGTGAGGGAATTAGATCAGATTGGTATGCAGGCACATGTGTGTGGGATTGTCTTGAGCAGTTGTTAATTGATTTGGAAAGATCCAGTCCACTGTGGACAGCACCCTTCTGTAGAAACCAGATCACCGACTATATAAATTTAGAGATCAAACTGAGTACTGGAGAGATTGCATACATTCATTTGTCTTGGCTCTCTCTTCTTGGTGGTAGATGTGACAGGCTGCTTCATCTTCTGTCTTAACATCCGTGTGATGGTAGACTGTGATCTGAAATTGTGGGACCAGTAGCAATGGAAGGAGTATTTATCCCTAGTGCATGAACTGGCTCTTTGGAGCCCATTCCCTATGGAGGGATGCCTTGCTCTGCTTAGATAGTAGGGAAAAGGCCTTGTTTCTGCCTCTGGTGATGTGACAGACTTTGTTGACTCCCCATGGGAGGCTTCATCCTCTCTGAGGAGTGGATGGGGGCAGGGTGGGGAAAAGGTTGGGGGAGCAAGGGGACAGGAAGGAGAAGGAACTGAGATTGGGATGCAAAAGAAGATTGCTTTAAAAGCTTTTTATTTCTTAAAGTTTCTTTTGTCAGCTATTGTATCAGAACAATAGAAATGTGATGAGAATCCGTGTATATAAAGAATATAATGTATTCTCACTCCTATTGGTCCTCCATGACACTGATCCCCTTTCTTGTCAAAATCAGGCCCTCCTTCACAATCATGTCTTTAATTTTGAGTGTTTTTTAAATGTTAGACTCTGAGATATAAATATACAAAATTTCCAGATCTCTTTTTGATGTCATGGAAACTTCACGGCTTTTGCCAGAGTGCATAAAAATTGGTTAGGAAGGTTGTTACAGGAGGAAGCAAAAGAGAGGAAAAGAGGTTTAAGTAGCTTCAAACATTTACATGGAAAAGAGGATGCATTTTTTTGTGCAGTGTTGATCAGCAGATAGAGAATATGTGTCATAAAGAGTCACCGAAGCATAGGATCTAATAAGTGAAGCTTCCTGATGCTGGTGAGTGAAGTTGGGCAAGTTTGTTTTACAATGACTTTCAGCTCATCTCAGCCCACCTAGACAGAGTCATAAAGGCTACGTTATTGGAAAAGATTTTGTCAGCTGTCATGTTTGGAAACTTCCTAGACATAAAACAGCCTTTTCCAGTGATTTTTTTGAATTAGGTATTGTTACGGCACTTAATATTGTACATATGCAATGTTATGGTGTGAAAAGTCCTTCTGTCTATGTGTTGCTTTTATTGGTTAATGAATAAAGAAGCTGTCTTGGCCTGTAATAGGGCAGAATAGAGCTAGGTGGGGGAAAACTAAATTGAATGCTGGGAGAAAGAAGGCAGAGTTAAGTAGAAGCCATGTAGCCCTGCTGGAGACAGATGCTGGAGGGAACTTTACCCAGTAAGCCTCAGACACATGGCAATACACTTGGTTTAGAATATAAGAGCAAGCTAGAAATACACTTAAGCTATTGGTCAAACAGTATTACAAATAATACAAATTTTTGTGTGGTTAGTTCAGGAGTCTGGGTGGCCGGGAAACAAATGAGCAGCCTCCAACTACAATGTTATTATTAATAAATACTAGTTTCTCCAAATTAGAAAATGAAATTAGAGATTATATCTAGAGACATTTTTACAGATCCTGTAAGAACATACACATACACACATATACATAGTTATAGCTATATATTTATGAATATATGTAAACTTCTATATGAATATATAGCTATAACTATAATCATATATAGTTATAAATATATGTATTTATATAGTTATATATGTTTATGTTTTATAGAAATATTTGTATAAAATGTTTCATTTTTATAGAAATATTGAGCAAAGACTTTATATTTTTGTATTTCTATTTCTTCATATTAAACAAATTCAATATAACATTCTTTTAAAGTGATATTTTGCTTGGTTGGTCATTTAAAAGGGCATTTAATTTTCTTGACTTGGTGACTACAAAATTTCATTGTGTGCAATCATTGGGCTTTCTATGTGGTGAAGAATGGATTTTGAATGCAGGGATTCCAGAGTAGTAGAAACAAAGGAAGGTGAGTTAGGAAGCACATTTAGTGTTCCACGGGATAGGGGTCAGATAAGACAAGGCCCCAGGATGTTGGGAGTCTGGTGTTAGACAAGATGGAGAACTGTGGGTGGATGTCACAGCTGTCAAACTGTGGAGCTGCATCTATCTTTTGTCGGTTTCACTTGTTGGACATGAGTCATCTTTGCCTACATGATGAGATTAAGAACATGGGCATCCATACATGTATGACCATCTGCTATGAGACAAGTCAAACTGTATGTGAGACTTAATCATTTTATATTCATCACTAAGCTTGATACTGGTTCCCTATACTTTCTCTAGAAAAATTGAAATTTAGAGAAGTTAAATAAGTGACTTGGACTATACAGCGGTGTAATGATTCTTGTCTGCTGTGGGAAAATGCTCTTATACACTGTAAAGATTTGTCACTCACATTGGTTTAATACAACACTGATTGGCCAGTAGCCATGCAGGATGTATACACAGGGTGATCAGACTAGGGGAACTTTGGGAAGAGGAAAGGCTTAGTCTGCAGTTGCCAGCCAGACGCAGAGGAAGCAAGATGAAAATGCCTCACTGATAAAAGGTACCAAGCCATGTGGCTAAACATAGACATGAATTATGGGTTAATTTAAGTTGTTTCATTTAACACACATTTGAATTATTTAGCAGAGATATCTTCTTTTCTATTATTTTTTGAGATGATAATATAATTAGATCATATCTTTTCCTTTTATTACTTTCCTATTTACTTCTCCCTGTTCTTTGTCAAATTCATTAATTGTTGTTACATCTATATCTATGTATATGTTTATATCTATTCCTAAATACATAGGTACATCCTATCTAGTATGTATAGTGTAACTTGTATGTATATTTTCAGGGTTGATCATTTAGTATTGGATAACAAGCTGGTAAGCTCAACTGTCACTTTACTAACCCAATATAATCCCAGAGTATACTCCAAACATTTGTCCTTATACACACAAATAAGTGTAGCTTTTACCCCTTATTGAGGAAACCTCTCTTTGAAAGAGTTGAAGACCATTACAGAAAAGCACAACCAATCAAAACACAGAGTTGAAGAGTCCAGTCCCAGCAGATGCATCTACAATACAATTCCTATATCTAAAGATCAGGATCCTTGTGGGAGAGGGAGAATCAGGGTTTTAAGAACCAGAGGAAACTGTAGTTTGCTCTGTAATTGTGCCTTATAGGAATCTCTAAAGCTACACCCATAGTCTCACCAGTATGAGTGCCTAAGCATGAGATGGGCAAGGGCAAAAGCACACATGTGCCAAAAGGGATAGGTGTTGTTGGAGGTCACTCGTTCATTCCCGGCTGCCCAGAACCAAAATAATCACACAGAAAGTATATTATTTGTGATACTGTTTGGCCAATATCTTAAGCATATTTCTAGCTAGCTCTTATATCCTTAACTAACCCATCTCCATTAACCTGTGCATCACCAAGAGGTCGTGGCCTACCGGCAAAGTTTCAGCGGGCTCCAGTGGACATGTCTGTCTCCTGTGGTCACTACATGGCTTCTCTTTGACACCACCTACTCTCTCTCTATATATATATTTTCCAGCCTGGCTATTTTCTGTTAAACCATTGACCAAAAGCAGCTTCTTTATTCATTAACCAATAAAAGCAAAACATATACAGCAGGACTTCCCTGGGGAAAGATCATAAAGCTTTAACCCTGCAGAAATAACTATAGGCAACTAAGGATGCTGAGCGTAGAAGAAATAATCTTCCCCAGGGAAGAGCACACAAATTAGCTATTGGATGCATACATGAATAACATTGTACAGGTTTTATAAGGTATTTATGTATTTAAGGTGGTTGGGTTTAACTTGCTTCTCTAAGAAGTTTCTATGCTCTGCAATTGGCTTAGACAGAGGACTTTTTTCCAAATAGGGATTTGTGACAAGGAATTTGTGAATTCCACTAAATATGTTTCTAAATTAAGGAAACTGCAAATATGCAGATAAATTATTTGTGACCACAGATGTATAGGGATAGGTCAAAAAGTCTCTTTTGGTCTATAAGTTAGACAAAACAACATAGAGATAAAGTCTTCTGACCCTCTGATGAGACTCAGGAGGAAAGACAGAGACAGTGATGGAGTGAGGGGGCAGGGCTTGGAATCAGAAGTGTGGAGGGCCAGCTATGATGGCATGTCAAAGGTTTGTGGGCTCATTACTGATGCACAGCTTAAAAAAAAACCTCAATAGTTACTTGAGGACTCATTAATGTATTTCCATTTATTTATTTATCAGTAAAATCTGACTGTCTATTTTTTTCCATATTTTTTCAATACATTATAGTTATTCACTTACAGGTGGTACAAATATGACCGAAAACTCAAAAAAGAAGCATTTTCTTATCTTACACATATGTTAATTGAGTCTTCCATGTGTGCTAGGCACTTGTTAGGCAAGCTTATATGGGTCATGGAAATGCTGGGAACCTAAAACAAGAAAAACTGTCTAAATATTTATATATGAAGGCAAACTTGTAAGAGGCAACATGCAAGGACCTGCATGAGTATATACCAGATGGGGTCCTAGAGCTAAAAGTTGAAGTGGACACATCCCCCCATCCATATCCCAGAAGGTATCTCTGATTGATAACTACATGCAAATAAAGATTTAACTTTCTCCAAGGAAATGTCTTTGGGGGAAACAAACCACTCTGAAGTGTAGGTTGCATGCTAAGCAGTAAATGGCCAACACAAGATTAACTCAATGGCATCTTTGGAAATTTCTGGTCTCATAATGTCATGTCAGGGCTTTCTTTTATTTTAAAATATTATCTCTTAATGTTTTTCATTTGGATTTTTATTTTATTTACATTTTCTACTCTCCTTTTTTTACTCTGTAGGTCTTTGCATATTTATTATGGATTCCAATTCGGTGTTTTTATGGGATTCCTGAGCACATCAAAGAATAGGTTTATTTCTTGTACCTTCTCATGGAACTTTACCCGGTAAGCCACAGCCTTGTGGCAGTACACAGATTAATGGAGAAGGGTTAATTTAGGATATGAGAGTTAGCCAGAAATATGTGTAAGCTGTTGGCCAAACAGTATTGCAAATAATATGGTTTCTGTGTGATTATTTCAGGGCTGAGCAGCTGGGAACTAACTAGCAGTCTCCTACAACAGTAGAATTGTTATTTGTGCTTTGTTTTACTTTATGACATATGCCATTCTATTATACCACAGCATGAGCCCCTAGAGCAGTGGTTTGGGTCCTCCTCCTTTGTGTTTACAGATATGCCAAGACGGAATTGTGAAGAACACTGAGCATAACGTTTCATCTCATTTCTTCACATCACGTGTTGGACCCAACATGGGATGAGGAAGAGGGTCTACTTAGAGTGAGGCCACAGACTGATGCTGAGAAGGAATCACAGACGGCAGTTTCCCACAAAGGATGAGCACAGGCAGGGCAGCTAACCGCAGTCGTTTAAGCTGTGATAGGGGTCCTCAACCGAAGCCTCCCAGTCTGACGAGGTTTGTGATGACAGAACAAGAGAGAAGTGGTTCGGCAGGGTAACCTTTGGAAGCGTAGCAATAATGCAGAATCTCTCTGGTGTCTAAACACCCAACTTGCACCCCATTATCTCATGAAGAAACTGGACTGTTATTGCTCTGCCCACCCCAAGTGGTTTCTTGACATACGCTGATGCTCTGCATCATTTCACACTTTTGTTCCTGAGCCCATTTAGATAAGGAGACCATGGCAAATTCTGGTAGAAAAGCTTTGGAATCTGGGGAAGGTTTCTCTACCCAGAGTTCTCAGGGAACTTTCCCATAAAAATGGGTATTCTAGAAGAGATCTTGTGTCAATGTCCCCTTTCTTCTTCATGTATTTATTAATAATTCCAAACAATTACCTAATAATACTTCTTGCTTCTTCATTCACTTGAAAAATAAAGAAAACTAGCCTGAAACTTATCTTACCAGAAACTTCTTTGCTGATATATTGGGAGGCTGACCCTGGAGTTCTCTTTGTCACTGTATCTCACAAAGAAGAAGGAACAGACTAGAGATGCATCATTTTAATGAGTGTTTGAAGTGTGGCGTGGTGTGCAGAGATTGAAAGATGCATCTGATTGAAAGATGCATGACAAATTTGAGAGCCTTCGTAGACCTATGGGGATATGGGTGCTTTAGAGAAGGAAGGTGACTGGGTACACCTTACCATGTAGATTGGCCACCCTGAACACAGTATTGATGTAAGGGTACAAAATGGTTTCTTTTCAGGCATGAGTATTCAGTATTCCAAATAAAGTTCAGGGTCAAAATATGTTATTTAGCAAAGCAATATTATAGCTGTGGTGAAAAAATTATTCCCTTTTGTTATTAGTTCCAGTACTTTCATTCAGGACCTTAATTTGGACACAGGACTTCCCTGTTAACTGCATAAATGGGATTAATGACTTGATTCCAGCAGAGAGCATAAAGTACTTAAGAAACTGTTTCAGCCAGATGACACATTATTATTACCCATAAGAAGTGGGGCTATTAACATTTCTACGGTTTTTATTTGCAGAGACTTTCAATGGGTTCTTTACACACGTTACAATCCTAATGGTAATTCCATGTTTCTCTATTTATCATGCTTGTATATATTTGCAACATTAAAAATGTGTAGTATTAAGAATAAGAAAATGTCCTTAGAAAGCTGAAATTGCCTGTCCTCTGCGAGGCATTTGAAGCATCAGCTTTTCTGCTTAGAATTCCAATCCAAGTCTCTCCATCCCCAAATGGTGCTGGGATCAGAGGTCCTAAATTTGGTTGTTCTTGGTGGAGAGTTTAATGATATATTTTTTTTATTTCTGGCTAATGAGAATCATAAGGAGTATTTCTTTGCTGGGTCATGGGAGAAGGGGGACTCCGGGATGGTGGCATGCTTTATTTTCAGTTATAAGTTTTAAAATTTCTTTTTAAAAACCTATTTCCATAGCCTTTTAGCAAATTAAATCAGGCTCACACTTCCCTTCCAGGAGTCGTGTATCTTTGGTTAATGGCTACAGTCAAGTGTACTCGGCCAAGTTAGGAAGGTGGACACTGCTTTGTTATAGAGGGTATGCCCCACGCTTTCTATTATAATGTCATTCATATCTAAGATCTTGATTTCCCACATTTTAAGTTAACACTTGATTTAGACAACAAGGCTGTTTTTAAAGTTTCTAGTGTCAAATAGTTAGTTAAGTACTTAAAACATCATCACATTTACTCCCCAGAATAGGGCTTTGGAATCTATTATCATGGTTTGAATGAGGAATGTCTCTCATAGGCTCACAAATTTGAATATTTTGTTCCCAGTTTGTAGGAGGGTCCGTCTTTATTTCTGTGCTTTGATTGGTTAAATAAAGACTGCCTGGCCTTATGTCTCTTTGCTAGTGTGTTGGCATCTGTCATCTTTAAGACATCCCTTCTTATCGGTCTACAGCCTGCCATACAGGTGCTTTTATTTAATTCAGTGATTAAAGGACCCCTTTTATCTCCTTTCAATATCTAGCAGGTGACTTAAATCAAAGTAAAACCCTAAAGGTGGCAATTCTTTTTTTAAAAAAATGTTCTAATAGATGGTTCCAGTACTATGCAAACTCCTAAGGAATGGAACCAACTAAACAGTCCATACAGTTATGACACCTAAGAACACAATAATTATCAGCATGGATATATATGCGTAAAGGTCACAGTAAGTGACATTCATATGTCAGTGGCAAGAAACAGCTGTCTAATTGGACTTATGGCCAACAGAAGGGAAACCACAAATAGATAAATCAATCAAAAAAGTTAAATATAAATAAAATCTCACACAAAACTTTCAGGACATCTAAGACACTATGAAAAGACTAAATCTAAGAATAATGGATAGGGATTAGGGTGGGGGAAGGTAGGGGGAACAGGAGGATGGGAGGAAGAGGGAACTGTGATTGATGTGTAAAATACAAAAAGTTTAGAAATAATACAATGAAAAAGAATAGAAGAAGGAGAGTATTTCCAGCTCAAAGGCTCAGAACATATTTTTAACAAACTCATAGAAGAAAATGTTCCTAACCTAAAGAATGGCATGCTTACAAAGGTACAAGAATCTTATAGGGCATCAAATGAATTGTTCCAGAAAAGAAAGACCCCCCTTAGCATATAGTAATCACGACACTAAACACACAGAACAAACAAAATAACAAGAAAAAAATGCAAAATAACATATAACATATAAAGACAAACCTATTAGAATTACAACTGACTTTTCAATGGAAACTCTAAAAGTCAGAAATGCACAGAGAGATGTCTTGGAGACTCTAAGACATCACAGATACCAGCCCAGACTATTACACCCAGCAAAATTTTCAATTACCATAGATGGAGAAAACAAACATTCTAAAACAAAGTCAAATTTAAACAATTTATACACTCAAGGAAAATTTTGACCCCAAGATGTTAGCTACACCCACAAAAACACAGGCAATAAGTAATCTCACATAAGTATAAGTCAAAGAAGAAATCACACACACACACACACACACANTAGAACTGTCCGGTAAGTCACCCACCTCGTGGTGACATACAGACTTTTATAATGGGTTAGTTTAGATGTGAGAGCTAGCCAAGAAAAGGCCAGTGATAATGGGCAAGGCAGTATTTAAATGAATACAGTCTCATGTGGTTATTTCGGGCAAGCAACCAGTGGCTGAGTGGGCCAGTTGCTGGGGGCTGGAAGCTGGGTGCTGGGAACACAACCTGCACCTCTCCCCCATTTACAACACCAGTTGGTGGGTGCTGTTTGGGGAGGTTATGAACCATTTAGGAGGTACCTGAAAGAAGCCAGTCACTGGGGGAAAAGGGTGGGCTTGGTGGGTTTAGAGCCTTTCCTCCAATCTCTCTCTCTCTCTTTCTCTCTCCTTGTGTGTGCGTGAAATGTGATCTGTCTCTATTTCCTCCTTCTGCTGCTATTCCTTCCCTGCCATATAGATTCCTAGCTTTGTGGAGCTGTCAGCTATAATAAAACCTTTCCTTCCTTAAATTGCTTTTGTTTGTGTTGTTTATCACAGTAACAGAGAGCTGATCAACACACAGACACCATTATTATTCTCATGTTAGAAAGAGATCTGAGACTAAGAGTTGAGTGTCTTGCCCAGCCAATCCAGCCTTGGCTCAGATCTTTTCAACTCCGCTGTTCACCTCCGCCTGTTGAATTCTCCACCTAGAACCCACTGAATCTCAATCGAGGAGCAACTTGAGCTGGTATTTGAACACAGTTACTTGTTACTTATCGTTTAGCTTAATGTATAGAGTTTTATGAATTGCTGACCTCTGAACATGGATTGATTGTAAAATATCCCCCGCACGTTCATATGTTCGAAAATGTGTTCCCCAGGTGGTGGTGTTATTTCTGAAGTTTTAGAACCTTTAGGAGGCAGAGCCTTGCTCAAGAAAATAAATCTCTGAGGGTGAGCCTTAATATTTCAAACCAAGTCTCCAATTTCAGTCCATTCTTGCTTTCCTTACTGTGCATGCAACGTGATCAGAAGCCTCTGTTCCTGCCTTCCTGTTGCCATGACTTCTGTGCCGCAGTGGACTTTACCCTTTCAAACAGAGTCAAATCATTCTTTTCTTTTTAAGTTGCTACGTTTTAGCATTGGTTTTAACAACACGTAAAGTAATTGATATAGCAGTCTTGATGATTTATTCCTATTTTTGACTTAGAAATAATGAGCATTTATGGAAGGCTTATTTCATGCTGCGTTCTAAGGATAAGCTGTCTTCTTGGCACTAATTTGCCTAATACCCTTGTGGCAGCTTTCCTACTTTGCAGATGATGAAATATAAAGTTTAAAATTCGTTAACTAGCTTGCCAAAGCCAATGCGAGCGTGAAGTGCCCAGGATATTGGACAGACCTTTTATGTTTGGATAAACACAGCTCTGACTTTTTACCTTGCATAGTACTTTTCAGAAACAAGTAGCTTAGGACTTTCTGTGCATCGTGAGCTACTATTTCTCTACTTGTGGTGTAATCTAAGATTGTCTTCTCTCCACCTGGGCTACACTAGGGTACCTGTCTCTCAAGTTTCAGACACGAGAACAGTTAGGATCATAAGGACAGCTCTCAGATATTTTTCTTTGCTCACAATTACACTGTAATTTAGTTCTCAGTCGGATCAAAGACAGGCTGTAATTTTTCTGTGTTTTCCCACTCAACTCCACGTTGGCTTCCAAGAATAAAAGAAGACTTAATGTTTTCCTCCTGAACTCTAGACCCCTACATTTCAGCTGATAATCATAGCTATAACATCATGCGCGCCTAACATAAATTCTGGAGCAATTTGGCCTTGCTAGAAGAGGCAAACATTGTTTTATGGCCCACTGGTGTTTTCTAGAAATCATTTTGCTTGAAGAAATTTGATAAGTATAACAAATATAATTGGCTTGGCTGACATTTCTGCATTTCTGTGTTTCACCCTCTGCTCTCAACATCCCTGGCCAAAGCAACATTAGACTGTGATAAAATATGTTTTCTCCATTGCCAGTAACACAGCCTATACCATTAAATTTTTTTTATGATAAAAGGCCTCACAACTAGGCTCTTCTGATTTGTGGTAGATTTAATCGATAAACCTCCCTTTCTGTTTTTCTATCTACCGACCCTACTTTCAGATTAGATTATTTTGTCCTCTGACCAACCAGGTAGATGTCATGGGAAAACAAGGATGAATAAACTACATTTTAAATGCTCGGTGTTTCTCTGTTTCTGGACATAGGTTTCCTGGTGTAAGTCATAAAGCTTTGTGCACAGATACCCTGGCATGCACACTACTAAGATTTCTCTCTTTGACATCTAAGTATGAGAAAGAAATGGCTCCAGTGGGAAGGGATCAGCATTCTCATACTTCTTCAATATATTGCCTTAAAGCAATATCCTCTGTATTTACATAGCTTGCTAAAGAATAGCCAAAAAGGGATTTTAAATAAGGGAAAGTAAAATTTAAGAGGTTTTAAGTATGTATTTTGAATGAGCTAAATAAAAAACTAAAACATGTGACTGAAGAAAAATACCTATTTTATTTATTTATTTTGTTTTTCGAGACAGGGTTTCTCTGTAGCTTTGGAGCCTGTCCTGGAACTAGCTCTTGTAGACCAGGCTGGTCTCGAACACACAGAGATCTGCCTGCCTCTGACTCCCGAGTGCAGGGATTAAAGGGGTGCGCCACCACCGCCCAGCTCGAAAATACCTATTTTAAACTATGTAGTCTTAGATATATTACTTAATATCTCTGAGTAATTTTCTTATTTGCAGAATGAGGATAAGGACTTTTATTTTGTCTTAAGAAATTCCCATGAGAATGGAAGTAGATTTAGTATACATAGCATTAACTGTGTTTGGAATGTATTGTATGATAGAAGAACCCATTTTCAATAAAAAAAATAAGAAAAAAGAAAAGGATATAAAGGGTTGAGGTATTTGGTTCAAGTTTGGCTGTTTATTCTTTGACTTCATTTTTTTCCTTTTAATATTAGTTTCTTTATTATTGCAGAATGGACAGAAAATACCAACCCATATTTATACTGTAATTCAAAAATAATTTTAGATGCATGTCAACTCTAAGGGAGCATTTCTTTCCATGTATATGCTTGATACTTCAATGTATATACTTTTGTTGTATAAATTTTTCTGGGGAGACATGAAAATAATGTCGATTCATTTCAGAGAGAATTCCAAGAACAGCAAAGACCCTATTCTAACTCTCAGTTCTACCTTGGTGAACAGATGAGCCTGACTGATATTACTTATAGGAGCATGGGTGAGGAGTTGTGTACAAGAACATATACAACTTGTGGGCATATACACAGCTGAACAAAGTCTACTCCTTACTTCAACAACTATTAATAACTTATATATCCTCTGGAACAGGGACTCTTGTGTATTTGTGCCTCATGAGAACCCTTTCCCTCTGTGAGGGAATTTTAGTGTTCAAACTTGCCAGGATGTTAAATGGGTAATCAGAGCTGTTCTGATTTCAGGATAGTTATACCCAGAGGATAATGTTCCACAGTAGTTGTCAAGACTGTTCAAAGAGCCCAAATACTCTGGCATAAATTCTTGTAATCCATTAATCTCACAATGGTAGAAGGATAGATTAGTATAACAACACAAAGCACATGCTAGGTTGTTGGCGGGAGACTGTTAGTTCATTTCTGGCTGCTCAGCCTTGAAATAATCACACAGAAACTAGTTTAAAACACTGCTTGCCCAATAGCTTAAGCGTATTTCTAGCTAGTTCTTATATCCTAACTATCCCATTTCTATTATCCTGTACATCACCACGAGGTCATGGCCTACCAGCAAAGTTTCAGCTGGAGGCTCGTGTCTTTCTCCTCTGGCAGTTACGTGGCTTCTCCCTGACTCTGCCTACTCTATATATCTCTTTCAGCCTGACTTTTCTCTGTTAAGACACTGGCTGAAAGCAGCTTCTTTATGAACCAATGACAATAAAACATATTCACAGCATACATCACCTCTCACCTCACTAGGTTAGAACATGAGCAATTGATTCAGACAAACCTGATTTCCAGCTCCGTTGTCATATAGCAATGGCAAATTCTCTAAGAATACCTTATATACACTCAAGTCAATGTCATTCATTCCTCTTCTGGCGAGAAAACTGCTTTCAGAAGAGATTTTTGATCTATAAAATAGAACTTAAAGTTTATCTTATTCATAGCTAACATGTGGAAAAATCTGGAATTCCTTAAGTGAATTAATGAAGCTTACATAGTCAAATAGTAACAGAGCAGGATCTACTGTCTTGGACAATGATGAATTCTACCAATTATCAACACTGTGATTTAAGATTAAGTGTATTTCAAACAATAACACAGCTACATACTTTCATCAATGATTTAAATTTGAAAAACTCTTGCTTTTGGTTGCAATTAAACTGTATCTATTAAAATACAATGTTTCCATTGTTTCTACCACTCACTACATCAGCTTGGGGTCAACAGAATTGTGTGTGTGTGTGTGTGTGTGTGTGCGCGCGCGCGCAGACATAGGTAAAGGATGGAAGAAAAGAGAAAGGAGAAATTAGAGAGGTGGGTGAAGTTCAGTCATTTTGGCTGTAGAGACTGAATTGTGGTCGAAGTAAGAAATCCAGGGATCTCTTGTTTTCAATGTAATATTTAAAAAGGCCAATTGTCGTAATGAGGAGGAGCGGGCTGTGTTCCCGGTGCAGGCCGCGTTCTCATCACATGGCTATCTTAACCCAAAATAATTACACACAAACTGTATTCACTTAAACTCTACCTGGCCCATTAGTTTCAGCCTCTTGTTGGCTAACTCTCACATATTAGTTTAACCCATATCTAGGATTATGTATATCACCATGAGGAGGTGGCTTACTGGGAAGATTCTAACCTACGTCCATCTTGGGCCAGAGAAGCATGCCGTCTGCCACACTTCCCTTCCTCCCAGCATTCCATCCTGTCTACTCTGTCTACCTGATTTCTGCCCTATCAAAAGGCCAAGGCAGATTTCTTTATTCAACCAATGAAAGCAATACAAAATGAAGAAGCACCTCCTACACCAGCCAATAATGCACTTTGAGTTCAAATAGAAAGGCAATAGAAAATAAAACTTTAGTTTGAAGATGGAGATACTGAATTGCCTTATTGTATCTTCTCTTTTTACCCACACCAAGGTAAACAATGAAGAAAGACACTTAAAAGAAATCTCACACTAGCTCAGAATTGAGAATAATAGAAGGCTGTTTATTTAGGGGTAGACTCACAAATAAATATCCTCTGCTGGAACAGGGGGAACAGCAAGCAAATCCCGCAGCCAGAAAAGAGAGGCCAGACTCACACTTCACATTAGCATACATAGTATAAGAGGCCATGCCCAAGTGGGCAGGGAACTTAAAGGCTACTGGCTGTAGGAATTCCTCCAACAGAACAACATGCATTACTCAATATATGCATAAGAATTTAATCTCATTTCCTCAGATATGCCCATAACAATGTTTAGCAAGATATCTGTATATTCTTTTGCATTCTTATTGGCATAAAATTAGAGAACCCAATTTTTTTATGCTTGCCATTCATACACTTCTCCTTATAATATAAAAATCAGAAAAATAGAAACAATAACACTGCTATAATTACTTTCTATAAATTCAGTCCACCCTATCAGCATAATAACTCTTTTTTGTTCACTAGTAGACACAGTCAAAGTGACCGACAATCTTAACTTTCCTCAAGTTCCTTTTCACTAACTTCCCATGAGTTTCTTTAATCCCAAATTCTGTCTTATAGATCAAACTGTATTCTATTTTCAATATCTGTGCCTTAAATTGTCTAAAATAATTATGTTAAATGCTTCACGCTGCCTTTGTACTTAGAGAAAAATCAGTACGTATATTTTAAGCTATAACCTAATCTTTCTGTTACATCTATTTTAGGAAAGTCTTCAAAAGTGATGACATATAACACCACCTTTCCTACTTACTGGGTAAGAAGTTGAAGTCTACCTTAAAGTACCTAATAGATTTAATGCTTGTGTAGCATTTTTCAGCATGTCACGAATAATTTTTGAGTGACGGATGATGTATGATAAGGCTAAAAATATAAACCACCCTGTTGGTCTGACTTCACTGCACAGAGTACTGCATTATTCAGCTTTTTACACAGTGTTCTGTGTATGTCAATATTGATTTCAGCAGAAGTAATAAAGGATCCTGTCAAAATTAAAAAAAAATGAAAGGGTTTTATCTGCAGTGTGTGGTGATAACATTGTGTATGATGGTAGAAAATGCTATATTTTTTCCTTTTTTATTATTACTTAAAAAAATACCAATACAGATTCCCACCCCCTACCCCTCCCAAAATGCTATATTTTTAATATGTACTACTTGATTTTCTTTCTCAATGAGGTCTTTAAAATGTGTTTTTCCTTTGATTTTCATTAGTGTGCATTTGATTTCAGTTCAAATAATTCTTGTCTTCATGCCTACATATAGAAATAAGAGCTCAAATGAGTCATGGCAGAACACGGATATTTTTCTTCTTTTCTACCCAAACAGTGTCTCCCAATTATGGACTATGTTTCAGAGCTGTGTTTATGATCCAACATAAAGATGCAAGAGGGAGCAGCCAATCATAAACACTCCAGTAGCCTACAAACACCATCAGCTATTTCAGCCATTGTGAGAACAGTTAATTGGATGTTCATAGCCACCAGCTGAATACACTGGTTGATACAAGCAGTGGATCTAATTTCCTTCAGAAACGTACGTCTGTGGAAGCCGTGGGAGGAGATAGGAAGAAGATGATTCTGGGTGCAACTTCAAAAGATCAATTTGGTTTCAATTTTCTGCTCTTGCCAGACAGACATGGAAAACACCATTGCATTATTAAATGAAAAATATATCTGGACATATGTAATTGGAAGAGCAAAAGCAACAAGGAAAGTAATAAAATTCACACTGTGGTTGAACTCAATCAGCAAGACTGGACTAACCCCCCACTCCAAATCCTTCATAAATACTTTCTTTAATAGTTTAGGGAATTGAGTCAAAAGAAAATATTTTCTTGCTTTTTTGGTTTTCTTTGAAATTCCATATAAGAGCATATGTGCTTCTCAGGGTACCGGGGTGGGTGTCATATAGACTGAAATTACAGCTATTAAGGCTTCACTGACTTAGATTTTGTGAAATTCAGATTATTTATTTGATCCTTTTCGGCAAGTCAGGATACAGTTTTGAACCTTACTCATTTGTCAGTTTTAGAAGCTCTAAACGTGATATAAAGATTACTTAAGAATATTCCGTCAACCTGTATTATATTGCATACACATACTGCAGTGAAGGAACCACACTGGGTTCAAGAAACTGTGCCAACATGAAAATTGCATTTGCCTCCTGAATAAAAGTCCAGCTTTAGTCCTTCCAGGTCCTATGTTTTGCATCTTCATGGTGAACTTGCTAATATAAGACCTTGGGGATGAGATCATCAAATAAAACACTTTTTGTGGAAAAATCCCAATAATAATTAATCAATTAATCAGATTCCATTTACTATGCTTTTTAAATATGCCTTATATTCTTAAATTCCAACAGGTCCAGATGAATCTATTCTGCTTACGAAAAATGTGGACCCCACTTTTCAATTCTTTGTAGAAGTAATGGTAAATCCCACCCTACCCAGAGAAGATTAGCCAGACAGCATGCATCAAAGGACCAAAGAAAGTAATTCTTAGGTATGTTTGTTGTGAGCCATAATCACCATACAGTTAAGAAGCTTAAAATGTGGAATAGATGAACTACTTACATTAAATAATTCATAAGTAAAAACAGGAGCTGACCAAGCTGTCAAGAGAGGCAAGAAATGGATCACTAAATATGTGATGACTGCAGATACCTTCTTAGAGAGAAAGAGACATGCCATGGGACCACTGGGGAAGGAGGCTGCATGGGAATAATGTATGCAACCCACAGATTTGATATTCGAGGCTACTAACAATGGGGCTGCTGACGTCTATGGCTGTCTGTTTGTAGATTATGACTTTTTCCGTTTTTCTTTTTAAGGAGCCACAATCAATTAATTATGTGTTAGTTATCAAACTTTTTCTTCATGTAATTTTGTGAGGCAGTTCTTTTTGCAGCAGAGTGTCAGAAAAGGCATTTCTGTTTTTCAGGAAGATTTCTTTTCTTCTTGTACTCCTAAGGTAGCTGCTTTATACATATATGGTTTGAGAATAATTTTTTATTTTTCCCTCTAACCCTGCTCCAGACTTACCATATTTAGTTGGTCTAAGTGTGGGTACTATTACCATCTGAATCTACTAGACATTTAAGTGTCTACTGAAGAACATGGAACTGAACTTGGAAGCACATTTAGCCTGTATCTAATCCAGTGGCATCATGTGTTAGCAAGCCGCTGACACAGAAACAAGAAGAGGCAGAGTGGAGAACATCTGCTGGACATGAAGTTTCTGTGGCTCACTCCTCATCCTCCCTTTGGTTCCTGAGACAGCCCTGCATCCTTCAACAAGTCTCCCTTCATGTGCAAGGCATTTAAAGTATTTTACTTCTATTCCTTTGAACGACCTTCTTTTTCCTCTAATCAGGTTTTGGGAACAGGTAGACGGACTGTGGAGTCCGTAGCTTCACAGTTCATATGCTGCCTTCCTGTAAACTTGGGAAAGTCTCTCCTCCAGTGTAACTCTGGCCTTGGAGTTCAGGGACTGTTAAAGTAGGTGGGGCTAAATCTCAGCCCTGTTGCCTTGTGCTCATGACTGCTCCACAGGAAATCTAAACAGGCCCATGTGGATCTCTACCGATCCCTGCATTCTCAGCCTTTATTCAGACCACCTGGACTTAGCAGTCCACCTGTATCTCCAACCTCTTTGCCATGGCTTTGAAATCATCTAAAGCACTCAGAAAGGGTTATCAAGATAATTTATCTTCTAACCAAGTCTTCTGAGACTTGGGAGATTAATTCTTGTCTTCTGTGTGATGGGCTCTGTAATGACACACACACACACACACACATATGTAAAAAAAAATTTTTTTAAAGAGATTTAAAATTTAAAATAAAATTTTTTTTAAGATAAAGAGGATGTATAACCAGGTGTGAAAATATAATATATCAAAGTGTGAAAATCTTGATGATAAAATATTATGCATCAAGAATCCCAAGTGACTTGTTTGCCTTCTGCCTTGTGATTTGAATTCTTGGGGTTAAAATTGATACCTCAATGGTAAGCACTTTATGCAGTGGCAATGGACTTGGACATGGTATAATGTTCTGATACTGCAGATTGGCACCTTCTCTTTATACTTTGTATGCAAATTAACTCACAATGGAAATGGAATGAAACACGGATGGCTCTACTTCAGAAGATAGAGTTGGTATATTGGCTACAGTTCATCAGGTTGTACTCATCATTGTGTGAGGGCAGGGGGAATGTTAGCAAGTTCCAGATACAACATCAAGATTCAACCAGGAGCCCAACAATAATAACATCACATGAAGACAAAAAATCTAAGGGAAGCTGAAGAACTGGGGACTACATCATTTCCATGAACTAAGACTTTCTGTTAGGATGCTGATTTTACATTTGTCTGATGACTCACAATAATCCCTCTAGCAATCCCAGAAATGTAACATGAGGGCTGGCTCATTGGGGTTTCTGTCCTGCCTAGTACCCCACAGCCGGCAAGCCCCAAAGAAAATCACACAGAGAGACTACATTAAGTTATACACTGATTGGCCCATTAGCTCAGTCTTCCTACCAGCTCCTATAACTTATATTAACCCATTGTCAGCCACATGGCCAGTACCTTTTCTCAGCCGGGCAGCTTACACGTTGCCTCCTTGGAGATCTGCACAGGAATGCCAGGGAAACTTCCTGCTTCCCAAATTCTCCTGTTCTCCCTGTACAACCTCTACTTCCTGTCTGGTTTTCCTGCCTATACTTCCTGCCTGACCAATCAGCGTTTATTTAAAACATAATTGACAGAATACAGACCCTCCCGCACCACAGAAACATTTATTTTGCTGTTATTTTTATAAGAACTCTATTGAAGTACAGAAGAATCTGAAATTTTGAAAACTAAGAGAAATAAAAGAATTAAGTGACTCAATTTCTAGTTTTACCATGAAGATATATACAATAATTGAGAATATGTTATTCATTAAATGTAAACAAAGAAAGTAATAGAATTGATAGTTCTTAGAAGTAGAATCTCATGTATACAATTGTTTTTGTTTTTACAAAGTTGGTCAGGAGTACTTTGGATATATTACACTCAAACAAGTTTATTGTATTTTACATGAAAATGTGTAAATTAATTTTTCCTACAGAATATATAAAACAACTCAAAATGAAGTGTGAAGATAAAATAGGCTAGTTTGTAAAATTTCTAGAAAAGTAACTCATGGAAAAATCTTGGTGACATTTTTGGGGTAAGCAAAGATCTCACAAACAGGGAAAAAAGAACAATGAAAGAGGTGGCTTAGACTACACATAAAGTAAACATCTTTAGAAAACTGAAGGAGTGAAGGGAAATGCATTCACAAAAGATCTCCCTGATGGACACCTTGGTTCTAAATGTGAGAGAACTTTTCAGTAACATGAAACCAAATAATTGAATAAAATTTTGCAAAAAAAAAAATTGAAAGGGCATTTTACTAGAGATGATTAAAAGAACAGCATAGACTTACCATCTGAGGCTTACGATAGACTCCTACGTGTTTTTCCTATAAAAATGAAAGCGTATAGTTATGCATATGCTCAGAACCACTTCAATCACTATAGCTGACTGTTATGAATGACTTCCTATAACTGCTCAATGGATGAATGAATTTCCGAATACCGTGGAGTGCAACAGCATATGCAACAACATGGGTGAAGTTCAAAAGAATGGGAAAGCTAAGAAGAAAACCATTGTGAATTCTTTTTAAGTGAAACTAAAAGAAAATGGGTCTCTAAGTGGGAATGGTGTATGGGAAGGTTACTGAATGCAGAGGAAAACTTTGGGGGGGGGGGATGAAGAACATTTTTATGTAATTTTTATGATAGAGGTTATATGGCTATGTATATATCCCCAAACTCATTGAAATGTACATCCAGAATGAGTAATTTTATTGGACATAAATTATATCTCCAGAAACTGATTAATAAAAACATCCATTTTGCTTCCAAAGACAAAGTAATACTCAATAAAAATAAAAGGACGAGATAGAAATCTGTTTTACAACCACATAAAACACGAGTCACTTTGCAAGCCTGCGTTCGTTTTAGGAGCACAGGCAGCAGGTGGATATGAGAAAGAAGAGCGTTATGTTGCAAGCATTGACGCTCACTAGAACATTCCTCACACTTCTGACCCAGAGTAGGTATCTGCCCACGAGGAAGGTACATTTTCTTTCAACAAAGCCGATGCTTCTCATCATGATACTTATGCAGACAAAGCAAAGTGTTGCAGAGAGCTCCTAGAGCAGGCAATTTATGCAAGATTGAAAGTGAAGGTGGACTGGGTATGGCAGAGACTTGCAGGCCCCTTTGATGATGACTGCTAGACTCCAGTCTATGAGTATAGCAGAATATCATTAGGAATCATTTCAGTGACTCTTCCCCCTCAATCTTGTTCGGTTCTCACTTAGATCTCTGGGCTATCAAGCCTCTGGTTCTTGGCCATCCAGGCAGTGTCAAGGACAGACTCTCTCTTGTGGCATACGCCTCAAGTTGGACCAGTCATTGGTTGGTCACTCCCACAAGTTCTGAGCCTTTATTTCTCCAGCACATTTTGAGTCAGGACAAATTGTAGGTCAAAAGTTTTGTGGTTGGGTTGATGTTCCGGTCCCACCCCTGGAAGCCTTCCCTGGTTATAGAAGATGAATGTTTTCAGGCTCCTTACCCACCATTGCTGGGGCTCTTTTCTAGGTCACCCTTGTAGGTTCCAAAAAGTTCCTATTACCCTAGTTTTCCACATCACTCCTGAATGCTTCCCCATTATAGTCATCTCTCCCAGCACTCTCACCCTCCATTCTCCCCCAACCACACCTTGCTACCCTTGTTCCCATCCCACTTGCCTCCAGTCCACCCACAAAATCTATTCTATTTCCTCTTCTTTCCCAGGGAGATCCATGTGTTCTTTTTCCCTCCTTGTTACTTAACCTCTCTGGGTCTATGGATTGTAGCATTATTGTCCCTTTCCCTCTTTATTATCACGTGTGTGATTGCTAGCATTAATTGCCAACTTAACAGAATGTAGTGTCACTTGGGAGATGGACCGCTGGGCATATCTGTGGGGAAGCATCAGATGAGATCCAGCATTCAGGTCATATGGTCATACACTAGGGGAATTACTTTTGTTTCTTTAATAGAAATGGAAAACCACACTCACTGTGGCTAGCACCATTTCCTGGGTTGGGGGACCGTGAAGTTCTCTACCTTATAGGTAGAGAAAGTTAACTGAGCAAAAGCATGTTTTACAGCTGTCTACTTCTTGTATACAGGGATAATGTAACCAGCCTCTCAATTACTGCTGCTGTGGCTTCCGTCCATTCCACAGTGAACGACAATTGTGGCGAAACCAACATTGTCTTTCTTAAAATACATTTGTCAGAGTATTTTAGCACAACCAAAGGATCAGAAACTAAGATAATCTTCCACGGAGAGATTGTGCCTGTTTGGAAAGATAAACGCCTCTCGTGTTTAGATGTTTCTTTTTGTTTGTTTGATTTTTTTGTTTTATGTTTAGATGTTTCCCTGCCTAAGTTTTAGAATCTTCCTGCTATAATTCCATGAAATATATTTTCCACCTTCTACTCCCTGGATTGTTAGATTTGCATTTTTATGTAATTCCTTGTTTCCTGGAAATTCTGATCATGTTCATTGTTTTCTTTATACATGTCTGATTGTATTACTGTCTGTACCTTGTCCCTTGTCTCTGAAATTAATTCTTATACTTCTTTTAGTTTGTTGATGTTGCATCCACTTTGTTTTTATAACAAATGGACTTTATTTCCAATGCTGTTTTTCAGTTCTTTTCTCCTAATTTTCTTCTATATTTTTAATTTCTCTTTTAAATGCTATTTCATCAATCAAATGCTATATCATTAATTCTTTTATTTTGGTTCTACTTGATTTTCTTATTCTGTCCACGTGTTTATTTGTGTTCTTTATTATGTGTCTGATTATTATTTTAAAATAAGACCCTGCAATCTTCTTTTCTGGTATTTGAATTGTTGCATTGTCTTTGGTTTTTGGTGCTGTGGGTTGGGAGTTTAAACAAATGCCAGAGTGGATTCCTTTACCCAAATTCTTTGCCTTTCTTTGTCATGTTTTGCATGCCTTTGCAGATGGATGTGTCCCCCAGTTTTCATTTTCCCCTGTTTTCCACCATGTTAATTTGTTTTATTTTATGTGAGTCTTCCTAGTGAATTACAATCACTCAGATTTATGTTCCTTGTTGCTAGAGGAGAAGACAGCTGCAGTAACATGCAATGATTTGATCCAATTGTGTTCATTCATTCACCTACTTTGATAATATTCAGATACTATGACACTTGAGTATTTCTAGGGAAATATAATTTATTTTTTCATTTTTGAGTTAACACTGTTAATAATTGACAGATAAAGTGGGAAGCAATAGGCAGAGGGCAGAGGAGTGATGGTGGGGGAGGTTACAGTAACTATAGTTACTGTAGGAGGCTATGGTTGGCATTAGTAACACTGGGGTAATTATTATGGAGCAATACAGCAGGTTCAGAGAAGGAAAGGGCAGTCAAAGAAGCCTGTTCATGTGGAATACAAGATAATTAAAATTACTGCAGTACCAAAGTGTAGAAGGGATAGAAATTAAAAAGAGGAACTAAAGGGCCCAAGAGACAAATCATCTCGGGACTTGTTTTTTATTTCTTCGTATATGTGATGATGGGCTGTCTCTCCTGCTCTTGGTTGTCTTTTGCTGCAGTGTCTTCAGGAGATAATGCTAAGTTTAGTATTCAGAGAAGTTAAGTCTGTAGGTCTTCCTACAGTGAAGACTTTCTTTGTTAGACTCTAATTTCCACTCTGGTATCTTGGCCTGAGAAGCCGTGCCCATCAGTTATAGCTTAGCCTCTGTTGTTTTGGTGACCGTAGGGTTTTCTCGAGTGTGGTTCTGAGTGGGCGTGGAAGGTCTGCCTGCTCGCATTTATCTTGGTGGTCTGCTCCTGGTTGTCAGGCTTCCTGGAGCTCGACCTGGAAACTGTTCTATACCTTTCTCATGCCCTCATGATATTGCTCCAGACAGTGCTCAGGGTCCTTTCTTCTCAGGTTATTCAGTGGAGGGATCTGATGATGAATATCAGCCTCAGGCTGCTATAACGCACCCCTTTCTCTAAAGACACTTGCTGTTCCAGCCAGCCTCTCCATGTGCTTTCAGCTCCTATTTTTGTCTTTGTAACCTGGCCAATCCCTCTCTAACTTACTGTTCTTACGCTGCAGGCGTATAGCAGGAGGGAACAGGGACCCCATTCCTCGCAGCTACTTCCGATTACACGTCTGGGCAGACATTACAGTGTGGTTGGGTGGCCACTGTTTTCTACTTCTGACTGCTTCTCTGCCAAACGATCTCGCCGATTGTTTATTTCATTTTTATCTCTTTATCTCATAGGAATAGAGTAATTTTATTTTTTTCAACACAGTATTTTATTGATTACTTGGGAATTTCATGCACTGTCTTCCCATCTAGGGCAGCTTGTAGGGCGGATCCTGTGCCTGGGTCAACAAACTTGGCAGACGGCATGAAGCCATCTCTGCTGCAGCTCATGCTGCTTGCTCTATTGGGAGAGGAGACTTTTGCAGTGAGCCATAGGCACAAAGGCCATTCCACATGAAGAGCAGAATAAATTTAAATTCCAACTATTTTCTTTTGCTGGGTCATACAAAGTCAACTTACAATTCACTTACGTAGATGTCAAAGTGGTTTTTATGTTTTACTTAAGATTTACTTTTCTGTAACACCTAAGAGGAAAGAAATCTCTGGAAATAGTGGAAATGACAGTATGTAAGGGATGGTGAAGGTATGATTGTATGGAGGAAATCCAGCCTAGCAATGTGACCCTAGAAGTAATTATCGTATTTAGATGTTAAAATTGCCCAAATGACTAAATATGCTAATCAATAATGATAAAATATAGATGTAAGGATTACTGTATCTTTAGTTTTGTGTATGTACTAGTTAGTGTGTTTGTGGAGGCTGAATGTTGATATCTGGTGTCTTCCTTAGTTGATCTTCATCTTATTTTTTTTTTTTTTTGAGAAAGGGTCTCTCACTGAATCTGGAGCTCTGTAATTCCACAAGACAGCTGGCAAGTGAGCCTAGTGGAATCCCGTTTCTGTTTCCCAAGGGCTGTAGTGGGCACCACTGCTTCTAGTGTTTTACGTGTGTGTTGGGGATCCAACTTCAGCTCATTCTGCATAGCAAGCAAGCACTTTGCTTATTGAGCCTCCTTCCCCATTGATACATTTGCTTTAAAAACATTCTAATTCCTGGGTAACTTGTGTTGGTTTCTGTCTGATTTGATAAAAGGTTCTCCGATTTAATGTTAATCTGGTGCTTATAAAATACAATTGTTGAAATGTTGGTTAGTGTCTATAGAAGGAAATGATATTCAGTAAATTAATGGGTGGGGGAAATAAAAAATTACTAACTAATGAGTTAGGTTCAGCATTGAATGATGTTGTAAACTGTTGTGTTCATCTGTTGTGAATTAATAGTAGAGACAAAAGCTAAGCGGATTCCTGCTGTGCAATGATAAAATGTGTGAAGCGAAAGTACAGATAGGGAAAAATCAACACTATAAGTTAATATTGAAAATGTGGCAATTAATTAATTCAGATCATGTCACCCACAAGTAATAACTTACTTTGATGGATAGTTCTGTGACAAATGCCTTTGATCATAGTTTCCTTCAAACTTGAGATGGGATTCTTGCTGTGACACATCTTTGTGACGCATTTGTCACCAGCTCTTGTGCTTGAAGATGATATGCAGACATTTACATGTTCTTTACATATCATTGTCATGTGATTTCCCCTTTCGGTGTCCAGAAATGGCATTGTAAGGTCTAAAGTTATGTTGATATTGACACGTAAGATTGTTCAGGGTCAATAACTTGAAGTATCTTATTTTACACTAGTCTGGCTAGATTATTCCGCGGCACTCTTGCGTCTGTCTTCCCTTATGTCTCTTTGCTAGTGTGTTGGCATCTGTCATCTTTAAGACATCCCTTCTTATCGGTCTACAGCCTGCCATACAGGTGCTTTTATTTAATTCAGTGATTAAAGGACCCCTTTTATCTCCTTTCAATATCTAGCAGGTGACTTAAATCAAAGTAAAACCCTAAAGGTGGCAATTCTTTTTTTAAAAAAATGTTCTAATAGATGGTTCCAGTACTATGCAAACTCCTAAGGAATGGAACCAACTAAACAGTCCATACAGTTATGACACCTAAGAACACAATAATTATCAGCATGGATATATATGCGTAAAGGTCACAGTAAGTGACATTCATATGTCAGTGGCAAGAAACAGCTGTCTAATTGGACTTATGGCCAACAGAAGGGAAACCACAAATAGATAAATCAATCAAAAAAGTTAAATATAAATAAAATCTCACACAAAACTTTCAGGACATCTAAGACACTATGAAAAGACTAAATCTAAGAATAATGGATAGGGATTAGGGTGGGGGAAGGTAGGGGGAACAGGAGGATGGGAGGAAGAGGGAACTGTGATTGATGTGTAAAATACAAAAAGTTTAGAAATAATACAATGAAAAAGAATAGAAGAAGGAGAGTATTTCCAGCTCAAAGGCTCAGAACATATTTTTAACAAACTCATAGAAGAAAATGTTCCTAACCTAAAGAATGGCATGCTTACAAAGGTACAAGAATCTTATAGGGCATCAAATGAATTGTTCCAGAAAAGAAAGACCCCCCTTAGCATATAGTAATCACGACACTAAACACACAGAACAAACAAAATAACAAGAAAAAAATGCAAAATAACATATAACATATAAAGACAAACCTATTAGAATTACAACTGACTTTTCAATGGAAACTCTAAAAGTCAGAAATGCACAGAGAGATGTCTTGGAGACTCTAAGACATCACAGATACCAGCCCAGACTATTACACCCAGCAAAATTTTCAATTACCATAGATGGAGAAAACAAACATTCTAAAACAAAGTCAAATTTAAACAATTTATACACTCAAGGAAAATTTTGACCCCAAGATGTTAGCTACACCCACAAAAACACAGGCAATAAGTAATCTCACATAAGTATAAGTCAAAGAAGAAATCACACACACACACACACACACACACACAAACACAACTATCATCAACAACTACAAGAAATCACAGGAATTAACAGCCATTGGGCACTAATATCTCTCAATATAATGAATTCAATTCTTCAATAAAAATTGACAAACTAACAGAATGGATTAAAAACAAGAGCCATCCTTCTGCTGCATACAAGAATCACACCTCAACATCAAAAAATAAATATTATCTTATAGTAAAGGGTAGGAAAAAGATTTTCCAAGCAAATGACTCCAAGAAGCAAGCTGGTATAGTTATTCTAATATCTAAAAAGTAGATTTCAAACCAAAATTAAGCAAAAGAGAGAGGGAAGGACACCTCATAATCAACAAAGGAAAAATTCAACAAGATGACATTTCAGTTCTCAACAAGTATACGTCAAATGCAAGGACCCCTACGTTTGTGAAGGAAACACTACTAAAGCTTAAATCACACATTGACCTTCACATATTGATAGTGGAAGACTGCAATACTCTCACCAATGGACAGCTCATTG
>JAQHUG010000013.1:9009618-9038362 GCA_028555095.1 Dicrostonyx torquatus | reverse complement strand
CGAGACAGAAACCCCAACAAGCAGGACCCTCATGTTACAATAATCCTAGGAAAATAATAGAAAGCTAACATGTAGGAGATGTCTCAGTGCCCAGTCTCTTGAATACAGGGCCATGGAACATCTGTATTGATAAATCCAAAGTGAGTTGAGAAAAATAACGTCTAGTTAATTCTTCATAAAACAATATTAAAGTTGGGCAGAAAAGATTACTCAGCAGTTCACATAACTGACTGCTCTTACAGGGAACCCATGCTCAGTTCCCAACAGTCACGTTCACCACTATCTACAACTGAGTTCTGAATCATCCAGTTGTGTCTTCTGTCCTCCAAAGGTGCTGAAACACACACAAACACTCAAACACATAAATAAATCTTTAAAAATAATCTCAAGAGCTAATTATACTCTGAAATTATGTGTTTTCTCTTTTACCATTTCTTCTGTGTAATAAATAGGTACTTCTTAAGGCCCTGTTCACGCTGAGAGGTGAGGCTACATCACGAAGAGTAGGTCTGTATAAGACTTATACCTACTTTGTCACTTAATAGTGCATGATTATATTGGGCATCATACTAACTACTTTTATCTTCATTAAGTTCATTATCTATGAAGTGGTAATGGTAAAAATATCTACTTTATGAAGCTTTTTTGATGATAAAATACATTAGGAAAATGTTCAGACCACAGTGAACCAAACCCATTAATGATTAGCTAATAATTTTAGTGCTTAATTATATATATGTTTATATGTATATATATGTACTATTTTGAGATCAGAGGATAACTTATGAAAATCTATTTTCTCCTACTATCATGCTGGTCCTACAGATCAAAGTCAGGTCATCTGACTTGGTCACAAGCTTTTTCACCTAACGAACTATCTTACTAATCAAGGACATTCCAATTCTTCAGTGGCAAAATTATTTGGAAATATTAAGTAGACACCCCAAATTGTTATTATTTTTACTTTTGAATTTATTATCCTGAATCTATATATCTAAGTGTTACTCTAGTATGTAAAAAGTAAAAGAGGATGAAAATGGGAGCAAAGGAATTGAGATATAAGATAAAAAATGATACTGTCTTTAAGGTGTCACCCCCGCAAAGGACTTTCTTTGCCCAGAAGAGACAGAGATAAGTCACACTATCTGCAGTGTACAGAAGTTTGTAAACACCAACTAATCAGCAAGGAAGAAGACTCTAGCAACCAGAAATGTTGCTAGAAACTGCAAAGCTATTTAAGTACTATTTTACATATTATAAGCAGGGTGAGGAGCTGTGAATATTAAAAATCTGTGCCAGGTTTCTAAGCATCAGTAAGAGGTGGCATTCAGGGTCGTCTTCTTGTCCCCTCGTTAGGCTAGTGTCTAATGAGTTAGCTGCTCTGGGCTTTAGGTTTAGCTTGCTCTGTATTAATTTCTCTCAAGAGCAGAAATGTCAGTTTTACAAAAATGAGGTCCAGCCCATTTTACTTTCTCTTTCACCCTGAGCAAACAGTGAACAGCTGAGTCAGTGTGTGTTTGCTATGCACAAATGAATGGAAGTTAAGATTCTAGTTAAGGAGCAGGCATGTTCAGCATGAATGTGTTGATCTTTTAGCCCTTGCCTTGGTACTAACTTCCCCTAGAGCCCATTCACTGAAGAGCCTCTAACAGCCAAAGATCCCCCACCGCATTCTCCCCAGTGTCCACGACATTGTGTAAGAGCAGGCATTACCAATGTCTCCTCCTACCCAGTCTTCTCTCAGGAGAATTTTAGCTTCCAGGAGGACCACACTTGATGATTCATCACCTCCAGGTAACATATGACAACTGATTTTTAATTCCAGGTTACTACCAACTGTGAGATTAAAAGATGTTTGCTTTTACTCCAGTGGAGACAAGAGCTTTACCCTGGGTGAATATATAATTATTGTCTGAGAGATAGGGCGATGATCTGTGATTTAAAGTGACTTACTTTTATGAAAAGGAATAATGGCATGACTACTTCAAGGACTAAGCTGCTGCTAATGAGAAGCGAGCTGGGAAGGCAGAGGGAGGGTTCTTTTGTTATCTTTAAGGAAAATGTGCTGTGCCTTAAAGTACTCATTGAGGCAAGAGACATCATCTAATCTCTATAAACTAAATAAATGCGAAGAGAGGCAGGTGACATGCTGCAGAGCAGAGCACAGCATGTGTACCTGTGTGCATGCCCAGGGACGGCTATCTGTGGGGCTCTTACGTTCACAGGGAACACTGCCTTTTTCTAGCTAATTGAAACTTACTTCAAGTCAGTACACAACAGAGGTACGGCATACCTATGTTCATTATACTACTCTTCTCAGTAGACAAATCATGAAATCCACCTACTTGCCCACGGGTGGTTAATAAGAATGAGCTCTCTATACACAGTGGGCATTCTTCACCCATAAAGCAAAAATCCTATCAGTTTTGTGAAAATACACCTACTTTTCTTGATATGCTGGGATGGATGCCAAGACCATGTGCATTCCAGGCATATGCTCTGCCACGACAGTGCTCAGCTACATTCCCAGGCCTTGTTAGCAAAAAATAAATAAATAAATAAAAATAGGGCCGGGTGTTGGTGGCGCATGCCTTTAATCCCAGCACTTGGGAGGCAGAGACAGGTGGATCTCTGTGAGTTCGAGGCCAGCCTAGTCTACAAGAGCTAGTTCCAGGATAGGCTCCAAAGCTACAAAGAAACCCTGTCTCGAAAAATCAAAATAAATAAATAAAAATAAACAAAGGAAAAAATGATGGAACTGCATAGTAATGCCAAGCAAAAATAGGTGAAATACAGAAAAATCAGTACCACATGTTTCTTCTCATGTTACAGACAAGAAAAAGAGAGAACAAGCAAATGGGGCCATTAAGGAATAGACAGCTGGTGAGGAGAGGTAGAAGAAGGTGAGAATGGTGATAAGCCGGGCTCATAAAGTCAAAGTGCATTATACATACCTGACAATACCTCAGTGAAACCCATTGTTTTAGTAATACATATTACTAAAAAACAAACTTTCACTAGTAAAATGTCCTCATGCAGATGACTTCCTAGAGGACTAAGCAAAGAGGATAGTTTCTAGCTCTTAATCCCAAATTAGCACAACACTGACTCTTAATCGTTCACAATGACAGCCCAGAGTCGATGCATTTCTACTGCTGCTGTTTGTATCATACACATGGACAGACGGATGAGACATAGACCTGGGGAAGAAAACAGTCGTTTCTATTTTGTCTATGTATTAACCCAGCAAAAGACATAAATTGTAGGGGTTTGTTTGGTAAATGCTGCTGTTTTCTCATATAAAAATGATTTAAATTGTAAAATGTTATTGAAATTTGCAAAATCCCTTATTCATAAGCCTCTCATTGTCAGATCTTAGAACCAGAAAGTTTAAGTCAAGTAGAGATTTCAAAATGAAAATTATCATAATATATGTGTTGTTACTACAGAAAGGCATACATGAGCAGGGTAGAAAGTGATGTATTTTTTCCCAGTTTTCCTTTTGATAAATACTTTCGTGTTGATGGCTCATTCACAGTGAAGTCCTCCTCCCATACAGTGGGATAAAAAAGGCAGATATCTCTCCCTTGCCTGTCAGTATGTGGTTTCTGTCATTTAAATCAAATTATCTATCAAATAGCTTTAATTTGAACTATATATACCGATCACATTTCTTAGCTATTTCCTACTTCTTATAAATTATTTATAAGTTAATCATTTCTTAAAATGACTTCAGATTTTAGTGTTTATTGAACCCATATTCTCCTATACTTAAATAAATCTAGTCGTATTTGACCTTTTTATCATTTTGAACTAAAATTTGAGGAGTATTAGTGTATATTTCTACAAGCATATTTGGCCACAATCCGCATAGATTTCAGAGATTCTCTTCAGAAGATGTAATTTCCATGCTACACTCTGGGGAACAAGCAAGAACAGACAGGTTTGGGCCACCCTGCCCACTTTTCATAGTCTCTTGGTTAGTCTTGGCTTATTTTATTAAAGAGCTGTGAGCCAAGAGTAGAGTCTTTCTAAATCTCGGGGACAACAGAAAGTGCCCCACCTCACCTGGATGGGTTGCCTTTATACCAGAGGAGATGCGTGTTCCAGAATGTCTCTCAACTCATCTGGCTTTTGTAGATTCCACCATAACACTGCAAATTATCAGAAACAGGTGTAGTTTTGTTTTCTTAAACACCAACTGGTTGCAAAGAAGACACTAGCAACTAGAAATGTTGCTAAAAATGCAAAACCATGTAAGTAGTGTTTTAAATATTATGAGAAAGGTGAAGAGCATTGAGTATTAAAAATCTGTCCCAGGTCCCTCAGCGTCAGTAAGTGTCCCTAAGCCTTCAGGAAAGTCTCCTTGTCTCCTGATTGAGGCTAGTGTTTGATGAGTGCTTACTATGTGACAAGCTGTACGCCAGGCACTTTCAGGAATAGTGCCATTTCTGAGATAATGATGTAACGCACAGTGTACAGCTGCTCTGCCTTTTCGTTTCCAAAGTTAATCCATCTGAAGTTTGAGTAAGGTGAGTGAATGCTGCTGCCGTGGAGTTTGTGGCAGAGATAGAATGGCATAGAACTTCTGGTCCCCAAATGACCCTCTTATTTTCTTGCCACATCTTGTCCAAATTCTACTGCCTGTTCTCAGATTGAGAAGAAGGGACTCCAGAGAAATACATGCAAGAGTGACTGCTTGCAAAAGGAATGCAGAATGGCTTGTATCCCAGACACGCTATTTGTCCTCTGCTTGGCCCCTCTTATTGAACTGTGTGACTAAACCACAGTTTATATGTTTCAATTGCTTTTTTGACAGGGTTTGTTCTGTTTGTCATTATGAACGGGGAACCATAAGCACTCACATCTGAGTCTTCTAAAGAAACTACAGAGTGGGACCTGGTAGCTATTTGAGAGGTTGAGACATGGGAACTGCAAGGTCTAAACCGGCCTGTGTTATATAGAAAGTTCAATGCCAATTTGGGCAATTTAGTAAGACACTGTCGCAAAATAAAGAGTGGGGAATGGACCAGGGATGTGGCTCAGTGGAAGAGTTCTTGCCAGTCAAATAGGAAGACCTGGGCTCAACATCCCAAACAAAAACCAAGCTTAGTTGCTGTGGACTGTATGTAGCTGTCAGGTTGGAACTATGCTTTCAAGAATTCACAAGCTTGCACACTGCTGTGCTAGGTCCTCACAGACCCATTTGCATGAGATTTCAGAGGGGGAAGGGAAGTGAAGACCCAGATGCTCTGAAGCCACCCACCTTTAGAGACACACTCCTGCTGATTCTCACTCTGCTCCACTAGACCTCCAGCAATCACCTCTGTGTGAAACCTGCTGATCAACAGTGACCTCTGACCTGGCACTGATCCTTCTCAGTGACAGCACAGAGGGAGGTGTCATGGAAAACCTATTACCTTCCACAGATGCCCAACTCAGCACATTCCGCAGCAGGCTCCAGCTGAATATGCTCTGAATGGATTCATAAGTATGGAAGCAAACCAGGGTTTGGGGAATGATATGTGTTTGGATACCAAAATTGCTTCTTTTACTGTAGTCTTTGCTCATTAGGATTGCCAAGTATTTTCAAAAGCATGAATGAAAAGTGAAATTTATATTTTCATAAAAGAAAAGAATGAAAAGCTTTCTGTCCTCTTTACCCCTTTGTATTTTTACTCTTGTAGGGAATGAAGATGTACAGTGGAGACCATCTGATTGGCAAGACCAAAATTTATTTAACCTTCAGGGATTAAAATTTAATTTAATTTTCTAGGGATAAATACCACTCTACAATTTGGTTTTTTTTATTGCTCTTCCTGTTTGATGGAACAGTTAAATGAATGAGCTAAATACATTATATCTTTTATTTTTGTTTTGTGTTGACATGAATTAATAAATATTAACATACCTACTATGTGTTGAGTACTCTACTTAGTATATGAAAAAGTAGCTTTGTTTAGGTAGTTTCACAGTGGGATTAAGTAAAATTCACTAAAAAAGATTCCAGAAAACCATTTCCACTAAAATCAAAATG
Organism: Dicrostonyx torquatus; assembly: GCA_028555095.1. Taxonomy (NCBI): domain Eukaryota; kingdom Metazoa; phylum Chordata; class Mammalia; order Rodentia; family Cricetidae; genus Dicrostonyx; species Dicrostonyx torquatus. The sequence goes on along the minus strand of JAQHUG010000013.1, from coordinate 9,032,325 downwards.
CAAGGGTGGACTCAGAAGAGGGAGTGTTATTGACTTAAAATAGGTGGGTTTCCAAAGGACATGGCTAAACTAGATTTTAAGATAATCTGTATAAATAGTGGTTATAGCTGAGTATAATTAAAAGTGCTTATGGGAACTTACAAAGAGACAAGTCATTCCTAAAAATGATTTTTAATATTGTGTGAGGAAAGTATCACTAATATTCTCATAAAACAAGCAGGGAAACAGAGGCATAGAGGGCTGAAGAGTCCTGTGCAAAGTCACATGACTACCAGAGGGCCGAATCAGGATGCTAATCCCACCGATCTGTTCTTTGGGATGAGGGACTGTCATAGCAGACTAAAGTGCTAGGAAGTAGGGTCTGTACTTGGCAGGTAATAAGGACATTTAGAAGAGAGCTGAGCCAGTGTCTGCTATATTAAAAAAGCAAGACTCAGACAAAAAGGTTTGATTACAGCCTGTGTGGCTGGCTAGGAAGTATAGCAGGGATCAAAAGAGATGAGAAGAGGAAACTAATAATGATAATACTTATGGAGAGTTGTGATGGAGGCAGGATGCTGTATTTCTTCATAGATACAAATAGACCAGAGCTACCTTCTCTGATTTCAAAGGCTCAGGTGTATTTTGCCTTCTATTATTGGTGAGTGAGACTGGAGAAGAGAAGAGGGTACTGTTAGGAATATTTTCCTAACCGAGCCACTCCATTGATGCAAAATAATCCCAATCAAACCAAATCAGACCAAATTAAAAGATATCCAGGTTTAATTAGACACCTGCGCTCCTGGGTGGCCCTGAGGGGAAATGGGAAGTTGCCAACGCGACCACCGGAGAGGAAGAGGGAAAAACCACGTGTTTAATTTGGGGGGAGCAGTTTAAGTAGCCTGTGGGAGTGGTCTTGACCTTTCCTGGGGAGGGGTCAAGATTTCACACGCTACCTGGGATTACAGGTACCACATGCCTATCGTGTACAACTTGGCATCCTAATGGCTTGGTAAACATTTTTCAAATTAAGATAAGTACATGGAGAATCAGTTCTCTTGTCTGTGTCCAGATGTTATATAAAATTTCTAAACTAATACATGAATGAGACTGGAGCCTAGGAAAAAAAAAAACCTGACTACTCCATAGAACAACATTAGACTTCCATCTAGACTGCAGGAAGATAGTTAATTACACCATTCCAGATTTTAAACACTCTGCATCTCAGGGTCCACAAAAGCTGAGGGGAAGTCCCAGCTAATCTCTTCTGCTGCGTTAATGTCTCAGAAGTTGCAGAGTTCATATTTATAAAGAGGGAGCTTTATTCTCAGAAGCGTTGCTCAGCTCCCCAGTAGCGATCGCATTAGTAGTGGCAGTGGGGGATGCAGAGAAAAACGATACAGTAGAGTATATTAGACTTGAAAACTATTGTTGATAGAAGTTCATAGAAGTATCACTGTTAATTAGAAATCACACTTGATTCCTACCGGAGATTAATCTCAACTGTGTTTCCCAGGGGGCTACTGGACCCACTGATATGTGCCTCAACTGTGGTGTTCTTTACTGTTTGAACTGTGGCTCTCCTTTCATTCATTAGTTGTGTCATAGATTGTCTGCAGAAGTCTGGATTTTTTTTACACTTTGCAGTCCTGCAGAATCAAATCCCAGCTTGTTGGCTGTGTGGCAAAAGAGAGTCTAGAAATGTCTTCATTACACTTCATGTTGCTTTGGCTAAATACTCTGAGAAAAGCAACTGAAAAAGACAAGAAAGATTGTATTCTGGGTTACATTGGGAGGCATTGCTCCATGATGGCTGGCAATACTCAGCAGCAAGCAGAGAAGGAATGGTGGCTACGAGAGCGGGAGGCCAGCTGGTCGCATTGCTCAGGAAGTGGGAGTGCACTGTAAGTTCAGAGGTCTGTCTTCAGTGAGACTCCACTCCTTAAAGATTCCTCAGCCTTTCCAAACAATGTCACCCTCTGAGAACCACATGTTTTAGATTTGTGTGAGCTCATGGAGAACATTTCACATTCAAACTATGACAAGGAAGATGATACCTTTTTTTAAAAGAAAGAAAAATAGAAAAGAATTGCTGTTGGCAGACTGATAACATAAAATCTGAGCTTATTTTTAGTCTATTTTACAAGTGTTTCCAAGAGGAGAAAGTGAGAAGGAGATTTGTCTAGTCAAATTAAAGGCCTTTAGGTGATGGATTTAAATTGCTTTGCTTATACGTAGGCCACTGTATCACAGAGGGTCACGGCAAGGTTGCGGAAAATGTTCACCCTGTGTGCTGGCTCATTGTTCGCATGATTTGTAGTCATGAAAACCATGATTATTTTAATGCTTACAAATGTCTCACCTAAGTCTGTGGGAAGAGAAATATAAACAGATGCAGTTAAGTCATTTACTTAACTGATTTTGGTATGAATAATTGGTAACTGAGCACAACTATATTTGACTACATTTGTCAGGCTCAGCTTTTTGAGTGACCTAATCTCTGGACTGAAGTGGTTTGACTGTTTCTCCCTTTAGTGTCCATGTGCTCCAGGGAAAATGTACTTTGAGCTCTCGTCCCCCTCTTTTCTATAGTAAAGGGACACAGCTTACTTTATCTCACGTTTGCTATCTCCCTGTATTTGGAGAGAGGTAGCCACTTGTGGTAGTATAGGCTCATTTTCTACAAATGTCTCCTGAACTGAAGAGAGTTGTTCCTTGATTTACATGATTTAAACTGTGATTACCTGAATTCACAGGACTGAGGTGATCTGGTCTCTGCTCTCATGTGTGAAAGACAGTGCTGTGCCTGTCCTGTGCCTCCATCAGCTAGATAGCAAAATAATACATCCAGGTGGAAATTAACACAGAGGGAGCTTGTAAGCCTGTTGCTGAATTGTGCTGATGTAAAATATTGGTAAAATATGAAGCAATAGACACTTAGATTTGTTTAGGGAGGGAAACACAGAGGTGAACTATTGAGTGTTTGATCCAATGGCTGGGACCTGCCTGAGGATTTCAGGGAAGCACAGGTGTCTCTGCCTAGACATAGGTGAGAGCTTCAGGGTTCTAGGCATGGAGAAAGTTGGTATGAGAAAAAATTAGAAAGATTAGAGGGGATAATGGTGAAAAAAAACATTTTTAAAGAGAAGAAACTATTTCATGAATGTGTTCTACCCTTCGAAGGAAGAGTAAAATTATTAATTTGCAAGACTTTTTCTGTGATGGCCAATCTAGGGGAAGATACTCACGGGTTTCTCCAGAAGTAAACAAGTTCCTCTATTTCCTGCTACTTACCCTGACATACAGCGTTTCAATTCATAAGGCGGCTTTATTCTCTGCAGCTTCAAATGTGTCATCCTTGAAGAAAGGATGTCAAATGAAAGGAGAGGATGGCTGTAACAGGGAAGTGAGATTTTTGCAGAAGTACTCAGTGGGCTCTTCAGTGTTCCATTTGGGCAGTTCATGTCCAGGCATTCTGAGTGAGGAATGAGCTCATTAGTTGCAGTGTTCAGGGAAGTGTGTAGAAGAATTTCAGAAGTGAGAGCTCTCAAGGAATGATGAGCTCTCGGCCTGGAAAGCTGAGCAATATGACTGTTAACTTTCTAGTTTTCGATAGTTTGTCAACTGTTACAAACATTTGCTGATTGGTTACTGCAGGTTTGAAGTTGAACTTAGTGAATATTATTTTCAGTGGTCAAACAATGACCAGCCCCCATGAAGTTAGGAACTTTTATATTACTTTTTAATTAATTAATTTAATTAATAGTAGAGTGGATGGTTAACTTAGGCCATTTGACCGCAAAACCCACATGCTTCATTCTTTGTCTGCCAGCCATGGCTTAAAATTTGCAAGTAGCATTAAACAGGTTCTGTAAAGAAGGACATGGATATACCTGATCATTAGTCACTCACGTAAAAGGCAAACTTATCTAATTGTGTCCTCCTTTATATCACATTTAAATGGCTCAGCAGTAGGAGTTCTCATTCACCAAAATGTTGGTCAAGCAGTGATGTGGAAGGTGCCATGCTGAGCTGTGTAGATGGGACATCAATATATTACACATGGCATTGTCACTTAGAGCACACCAAGTCAGACATTATGCAGAGAGAGACATCTTGGAACACACAGTTCTAAATGGGTATTCACCATCAACCCTTCTCATCAGAGCTCAGGGAGTCCCAAAGAAAATTAGGTGGAAAAAGAGCCAGAGGGGACAAAGGACACTAGGAGAACAAGGTCCTCAGAATCAACTAAGCAAGATGTATATGAACTCACAGTCTGAAGCAGAAAGAGCTGGTTCTACACAGGTCTGCACCAGGCCCTCTGCATCTATATTATAGCTTTCAGCTTAGTATTTTTATTGAACTCCTGAATGTGTGAATGAGTGGGTCTGACTCTTGTGCTGCTCTTGGGGGCTCTTTTCCTCCTGTTGGGTTGCCTTGTCTAGCCTGATGTAAATTTTTTGTTTTGTTTTATCTTATTATATTTTATTCTGTTATGTTTGGTTTTGATCTCCAAGAAGCCTGTTCTTTTCTAATGAGACACAGAAAAGGAGTGGATCTGGCAGGAAGGGGAGGTGGGGAAGGACTTGGAGGAGTAGAGGGAGAGGAACTGTAATTAAGATGTATTGTATGAGAAAAGAATCTATCTTCAATTAATGAAAAAAATTACAAAAAAGATTTTGAAAATAATTGAAAGCACCAATGTAATAAAAAACAAGTTATATTCTTGAAGACTATTTTAAAATATACAAAATTTCATGTTTAATTATTTATTTACTTCTAATTTTATTTTGAGTTATTGTTTCATTTTTAATTTTATTAACAATAAAATTACATGGTCTTCCAAAAAAGTACTCATAAATCCCTTGAAATATAAATATATTATAATTTATCTTGAAAGACAGTTGAATAAATATTTAATAAATATTTAGTTATGTAATAGTCATAAGACGTGCAGAGGATGGGGTTGGTGTGAGAATTAAATAAGAAATAAGGACCTTACTTGAATATATTGATAACAACAAATGTTTAAATAAATTAGTGAATGTATTAGTTTTCTATTGCTGTGAAAAGAGACCATGCCCAAAGCAACTATAAAAAATAGTAGTTTATTGGGGCTGAACCATGACTATCAAGGCAGAGAGCAGCAGGTAGGTAGGCATGGTGTTGGAGAAGTACTTAGGTAGTACAACTGATTCACAAGCAGAGGCGGAAAGAGAGCTAACTGGGAAGGGAATGGGCTTTTGATACCTCAAAGTCTGTACCCAGTGACACACCTCCTCCAACAAGGCCACACCTCCTAATTCTTTCCAAACAGTTCCACCAACTGAGAACCAAGTATTTAAACACATGAACCAATGGGGGCCATTCTTATTCAAACCAATACAGTAAACTTGTTTTTATATCTTGTTATTCATTGAAATGCTGAACATGATAAAGAATATTTTGCCCCATTAAACACGAATTGATTTACAAAGGAAGAAACTGAGCATTCGGGAGCAGGTAGAGTGTGTGGAGGACATTTCCAACCAAGGACAGAGTGAAGGGGCACTCCGTAGGTGAGATGCAGAGTTGGAGACTGTTGGATAACCTGCATCCAAGTAATATCTACAGTGTTCTGTTACCAGTTAGCGTAAAACCACTGCTGCATAATTTTCACGCATGCATCAATCACCTACCATTTTCTAGAAGACCAGTGTTTCTTTTTTTTTTAAAGATTTATTTATTAATTATGTATACAGGGTTCTTCCTGCATGTATCTCCGCAGGTCAGAAGAGAGCACCAGATCTCATTACAGATGGCTGTGAGCCACCATGTTGTTGCTGGGAACTGAACTCAGAACCTCTGGAAAATCAGTCAGTGCTCTTAACCACTGAGCTATCTCTCCAGCCCTAGACCTGTGTTTCTTTAGCACTTGTTCTGCTTCCTGCATTTCCCACCATGACACATAAATTTGAACAAATCCTTCCTTTTGTGTCTGTGTAGCAGATGTGCTATCCATTCAGACTGCATCATTATGCCCAGTGTTCCAGCAGTTAGCGCAGATGGCCTCTTGAACTACAATTGCTTTCTCCTTGTTTTTTAAGTCACACATTGCTTACAGAGAGGACCCCAACCTCAAGGATCGTTCCTGTTTATTTGTCAGGGACTAAACCCGAGAGCAGCATCGTTTTAATATGCTGCAGCTTGCCTTTTGCTGTGGTTTCAAATTAAATTATTCCCCACATGCTCTTGTGCTGGAATATTTGATTCACAACTAGTGGCACAGTTTGGGAGGCGTGGCACATTTAGGAGGTAAAATCTATGTAAAGGAAGCCGTTCATATAGTGGGTAATCCTTGAGACTCATAGACACGTCCTACTTCAGGTCCTTTCTCTGCTTTGTCACCCATCTAGATGTGATGAAGCTTATGCTATCACAGCTCCTCCAAACAAGACTCAAAAGCAAACTTTCTCCTTTGATTTGCATGTCTGACATTTTATCATCACAGTAAGAAGAAGAGGGGATAATACCACACTGCCATTGTTTCATGGGCTTTGCTTTTTGGATATATGTGAACATCTTCTAAAAGTATCACTCCCGGGAGTGAGACTACACTTCCAAAAGAACTACATGGGCATCATGCTTTCCATTTCTACAGTCACATCACTTTGCTTTGGTCTTTACAATAAATTCAGTGAAGTCAATCTTTAGTCTAAAGGTGCATCCATTTTAAAGTGGAAGCACAAGTACTCAGGCGGAGAGCAGGGCAGCTGACTGCAAGTACTCCTTCAGATTTCAGAGAAATTTCCAAAATCTACATAGAACATATTGGAGCTTTTTCTTCTCTCTTTATGTCAAGCAAAGGGACAGATTCATGTAAAATTTCTAAAGTATTTTTATTGAATAAATTATAGGTACTAGCTCAGAAAGGAATCTTTGACTTTAATTTTTATTTAAACCTTTCAATTTAAGTATTGCATACATGCAACATACAATTTAGAAGTAAAGATTTTTTAATGAAACTCTATCCAAGCAATCTTAATCAAGAAACAGAAAATGATCATAACCCAGAGTTCATAATCACTGGTGACTTCTAATTACATAGCTCAGTGTCTCCTATTTTTAAATTTTTGTGGTTTATATCATGCAGTCTCTGAATTTCATGAAGTTTTTCCAGTTGAAATATTGCATGTAAGAGTGTATTCTGTTGCTAGGTAAATAGGTTCCTTCCTCATGATATATGATATTCTAATATGCAATTTCAGGGGGCTGCACATATTATGCTCTGTATATTCCTGTGTCTTTTGATGAACACATTTGAGCATTAATGTTCAGTGTAATTTTAGGTGCTTGGAGTATTTATATTACATATTTGAAAGATGTGTTATGAAACTGTAGTATCAGTCTTTTCATTGATGAATGGTCTATAACAGTTGCTACTGTCCAACTCACTTGCCAGTGCCTTTCGTTTCTAAAGTTTCATGAGATTTACCTTTGGATATACCATTCTCTCATGAATAATAACATTTGTTGACTCTTTATGTATTATCTCTGTGTGTATGTGTGCTGTGTATTGTACATGAGTTCATGTGTGTACATCTTTGTTTGTGTGCAGGCATGCATAGATGCCAGAAAATAACCTTTGGTGTCTTTCCTAGGTAATACCTGTTACATTTTATTGAGACGAGACCTCTCATTGGCTTGGAGATAACCAAATAATCTAGGCTGGTTGGCCAGAAAGCCCTGAGGACCTGTTGTTCCCTCTTTACAGCAAGCAAGTGTGCACTTCATTACCAACTTTTTTTTATGTGAAGTCTTGGAATCAAGGTCAGATCCGTTTGTTTCAAGAAAATCATTTTACTAACTGATCTATGTCTTCATTCTCTCCATATTCTTGTGAATATATTTATAATGCTTTACTAAAAACATTCCATTTCTCTATCTATCTATCTATCTATCTATCTATCTATCTATCTATCTATCTATCTATCTATCTATCTATCTAATATATCTATCAAATAATAATTGTCTTAGGCAGAGACACCTTATTTAGTTTAGTTTAGCCTTGAACTCTCTATTGACCTGACTCTACCTTCTAAGTATTATGGCTACAGGTCTGCATTAATACACCTGGTTAATCATGGACAAAAAGTAGAGTAGAAAACTAGGCTAAGGAAGATAATGTGACCTGATTCGACACTGGGACTCTATTATTTTGAAGGATAACATTTGTATAACAGTGAATTTCAATATATCTCCAATATTCCCTTCCAGATTTTAAAAATAGAATACCCACTTATCATTTCATTTCATGATTTCAAGTTTTGTTCTGTGGAGTCAATTCATGTTCATGGTACTTATTAGAGTATTACATTGGTTGCATTTCTTATACCCCTATTTCTTTCCTTCTTTTTCTTTTCTTTCTTTATTCTTTATCTTTTTCTGAGACAGCATTTCCCTATGCAACCTTGGCTAGCCTGGAAGTTACTATGTAAAACAGATTGACCTTAAATTTGCAACACCCTTCTGCCTCTGTTTTCTAAATGTTGGCTTCACACACATGCACCACCATGGCCAAGATATTTAAAAGTTATATTCCAACTGCTCTACTACTGTGGTATCATATTTAAACTTATCCATTGATTTCCTATTACAGATGAGGGTTTTACACTTTTACAAAATTCAATCATTTCAATATTATTATATTAGAAATCTTTAAAAGGTCCATTTTATGACTGTATGCATGTTACACTCTCACAGAAAACTCAATTTGGGTTTTTAATATTTCAGAGAAAATCCACACATTTGTGTTGATTCCAGTGCTTGCCTAAAAGCAGTACTGTGCTTTGGGAATCTAGTGCTCTGGTTTTTTCCTTCTGCCTGGAGCACCAAGCCTCCATTGGGTTGTGTAGATGTATGTTATTACTGTTACCCTCTCTTGGAAGTGAAAAAGAGGTTTGGATTTACCACTAAATGAATGATAGAGCATTGTTAGTTACAGACTTGCTTCTGGTGACCTTTGGTTTCCTTGGTCTCTTGACTTTTCCCCAGAAAGTCACCTTTAATGCTTTTATTAGGCAAATCTGAGAAATACAAACAGAAGAGTCAGATTTTGGAGAAAGGTTAAATCTGAGATAATTGATTAACTGGAAGAAAACCAGAGATTGACCGTTGTTCTGGGAACTTGCCTTAGTCACAATTCTTCTGTAATTATCCTTCATGGTGACTGGGTTGGATGAGTAATAGTATAAAATATTCTTATATGAGTTTACTTTTAAAACAGTTATAAAAAGATTTTTTCACAATCAATTACCTTTCTATTAGTAGTTCTATTTTTTTCCCTTTCAGGATCTTCATTTTTCAAATACTTTTGTGTTCTTATTGAGATGTATAAATCATAGCTTTTAGCAGAAATATATCAGAACAACCATGCCAGGAAAGGAACCTTCTGAATGGACAAATGATGGACACTGTGCAGAAGTCAGGGTTACAGGCTAGAGAGACGTCATGTTTGGCTCATAACCACAGTAGAGAAGCTTCCGTGACTTATGAGGCATCCTCATCGTTACATCAGCAATTGTTACATTTGCCATCCAAGCAGTACATAACTGCTAAAGTGAAGAAGCAAATCAGCAGATAAACTGTAGACGGAGTAAAAGGACATCAGCTTCTTAGGCTGGAAGCAACCTTCTTAGAGTGGGCTCTTCTCAGATAGAGAAGTATAAAGGAAGCTGGGAAATGGGCAGACTGAGCATGGTTTTGTAGGAGGGCTGAATTCCATATGTTTAGAGCAGGATTAGTCAGGAGTCTTTTATTTTAGGTGAGCAAAAAAAAAATGGGAAAATAATTGGATTACACAAGAATGACAACAATTCGTGTGAAAATGCATCAATTTATATCATTGAAAATGTACTCTAGTAGTTCATGTTCCACAAAAAATTAGAAACATCTCTTGTTCCCTCAGTCTTAGCTACTTCTCTGTGTGATGACCTAATTTTCAGACGGGTTCGATCCATCCGGTGACAAAATATCCACTAGCTCCTGGTTTAAATCCAAACTCATTGAAACAGGAAAAGAAAAAGAGAGAGAGAATTAAATTTTTTCCACATTGTTTAAATATTAGACACAAATGTCTGTAGCACTGTACTGTCATTGCCCAGTTACAATAAAAAAAAAGTCCTGGACTAATTACTGGTAGAAGCTGGATTAGATGCTCTGATTTTCAAAGTCCGATTCACAAAGGCATCCGTAAGAGTAGGGTTGAATTATTCTTTCTTTCTCTGTGTCAAATGGTAAGAATAGAGCTTAGGAGAAAGGAAGTACTGTCAAGGAAACTGAGGTGCTGATAACCAAAATAACAAAGCAACAGCCAGTGGAGAAAATAAGAAAGAAATGATGGCACCGTTCCTGTAATATATATATGTATATAAACTGATATGTACTTTATATATAACATGATATGCCTCATGTATTGTCTAATACATATAGGGGCATCAACAGCTAGGTGTTTTCAGGACCTTGGAGAGGGCTTCCACTATCTGTCTCTTTGAAGAGCAATTGGTGTACCAGAAGGAATGGCAAAGCTGCATCTCAATGCAATCTATTTTTCTCTGTGTTGATGTTCTTGAACCTTCCTTTGAAAATCTGTTTTCCAGGTTGACTCCACTTTTTGGAGTGTTACAAAATTCTCAAGCAGAAAACTGTGGTTTTGCCTTTAGAGAACTATATGTTTCTTAGGAATAATTCTGAGGAATTCTGTGATCATCCATGTGTTCCAAGAATCCTGTCCATAGATTGCACTTTCATTTGGTCAAGAGATGATTCTAAAATTATACACTTTAGATTTTTGGACCAATGTATTCTGGTTTATCATGGGCCTTTATCTTTACTAAAATATACCATTCAATTCAATAAAGACATCTTCTGTGTTGGCTTTTATTAAATTCTAGTGTTAGAAAAATTGAGCTCGTATACTGTTCTTTTTTATTGAAATTTGACATTATTGTTATGACAAGGTTGGCCTAGAACTCTGCCTGCCTCCACCTCCCACATGCTGAGATTAAAGGCTAGCACACTCAACCTGGCTCAGTACTTGAATGAGTACCATTCCTTACAAAGAACTGAAGTCAGAGAAAAACACAGGTATACAAAGAGAAACCAGAAGACTATTGGAAAAAATGCCCAAAACAGATACTTGAAACTTTATTAGTTCACAACAGAAATCATTTTGTGCAGTTCATTTTACTCAGCTTGTACTTTTTATATCTATTTCACTCATATTGAGAAACTTTGCTTGCCCTTAACCGACTCTTTCCCTCACTTTTCCATCCTTGATTCAGTCTCTGAATTCAGTTTGACATACCTCATAACATTTCTTGAACACACAATTTCCTTCTAGAATGCTACCATTGCCCCTAATTTGGTGCTTATGTTCTTTATTTCTCACAGTAGTCAGCTCTCTTATTTAACTTGTTCTCTTCTCAACAGAGTTATTACCTTAAGAACAAGTCTGACCAGGCAATTCTTTCATTAAATTCTTTATATTTTCTTCGGTCTTACGTATTTAATGTGCCTCTTACCCTCCTCTCCTTAATCAGGCACAACCACTGCTCATAGCCATGTTATTTTCCAGGATCAGGAGACTTAAACATGAACGAGTTCTCTATTAGATACTGGGATATGTGATACGGTGAACTAGAATGGGCTTTCCTATTTGGAGTTTGACTATTCTGTTAAATAGTCTAGCCTTAGTACATACCAGCTGCTTGAAATTTGGTTCACTACATAACCTTTTAGAGTTTTCAATTTAAGTACCGATAAAACAGGAACCCTGAATTTCATGCTGTGGCTATTTTGTGTATTATTCATAGTGCTCAGAAAACTGGTACATCTCCAATAAGCATAGCAGTATATAGGATATAGGTAACAAGTTATGAAAGGACATTGCATTTGGTCATGAATTTGACAATCTAATGCTTCCCTTTGGGTTTATCCATTTTTTCAACATCGTGACAAAAATATATGAGGGGAAACCCTACTTAATGGAAGAAAGAAAATTTATTTTAGCTTATAATTCTGAGGTTTTCATCCATGCTCAGCTGATTCCATAGGTTTGTGGCCTGTGGTGAGACAGGATGTCATGGTGGAAAGCCATACATAAAAAACCTGCAGATCTCACAGTAGCTGTGAGGCAAAGACAGAAGAAGGGAGTGAGGGCAAGGCAACCGTTTGCTGAGCTACTCTGTGTGGCTCCTTTACACCAATTCTTCCCACCTACTAGTTTCTCCCAATATCAGTGCCATAAAATCACGAATTCATCAGTGGGTCACACACTGGTTAAAACACAACCTGCACAATCTAATAACATTTCAATCATTCCACCAGTTTGTACTAAGCCTCAAATTATGACCATTTGGGAGATGTTTCATATTAACCTCAAACACTCTTGACATCACAGGCAAGATTGAAGTGAAGGTATTTTGGTCTTGGGAGGTATTTTCATCACAGGTGTTAACTTGCAATTACATGCTATGTAAATAAGTCTCATCTGGTCAAATGAGGCATGAAATGTCTTCTGTTAAGAAGTGGTGTTATAAACTGGATGCTGGAGGCAAGGAGGAAACTGCTTTAAAAGGAATTATGCAAGGGCCCGATGTCATCACAATTTATTCTACAAAATTCCTGTAAGTTTTACAGGAGCATATAAGTGATCATCTAAGAGTTTTTGAAAATGTCAGTCCATGTTAAGACATAGGGTCAGGTGATGAGTGTGGGAACTTGTTGTAATTGGGGGAGAGGTGTGCATGTTATGTTCCCCAGCACCCGGCTCCCAACCCCCAGCCGCTCTCCAGCTCAGCCGCTGGTTGCTTGCTTATGCCCAAAATAACACACATGAGAACTGTATTTATTTAAACCCTGCCTAGCCCATCATCACAAGCCTCTTCTTGGCTAGCCCTCACCTCATAAACTAACCCATTATAAAAGTCTATAAGTCACCACGTGGTGACTTACCAGAAAGGTCTAACCTGCATCCATCTGCGATGGCGGCTTGTGGCGTCTGGCTCTCTTACTTCCTTTCTTCTCCTCAGAACTTCCGTTCTGTCTACTCCGCCCACCTAAGGGCTGACCTATGTTATAAGCCAGGCAGCTCTTTATTCAACCAATAAGAGTAATACAAAATACAGGAGAACACTCCCACATCAGGAACTGGATCCACCTTTATATGGCTCCCTGAGCAATGGCAGTGGAGACTTGGCAGAAAGAACTAAGCAAGTACTACATACAGGGTCGTAAGAGCAAGTACATCCTACCAGTATTTCACTGTTCAATATGCAGTCAGCAGCTCCCACAAACTTGTCTCGGATCAATATTATCCATTTCTCAAAGAGGCTGGGGATATATTTTTCCTTTAACAAAGTTTCACACAGAATTATATGAAGATCCATTGTGCTTTTCTGTCATTTCTATAAAAAATACTACAAGATAATATTGTCTTTCTGAAAGTTCTTTGTATTCAAGTCTCTAACTACGCTGAAGTCAGTGACAACAGATATAGAAGTACTGGAAGCAAATAAATAAGGGCCTCTGCAAATGGAACAATACCCCCCCCATTTCTCCTTCTCTCTCTTTTCTAATTTCAGATATCAACTCTTGGCAGTCTGTGAATTCAACTGCTCTTGATTCTGAGACTGGCACATTTGAATTTTGATGGTGATTATCTGTGAAATGAAAGATTCTTCCAGGGACACATGGAACATCTCTTGCACTTTGTTAATTGGACTAAGAGTTTAAAGGCCTGAGCTTGTCACTTCTGTTTTGCATGCTCTCCATTATAGCAATAAAACATTCTAGCCCATTTATGTCAAGAGAAGACACTTGGTTCCACAAGTGTCTTTAGACATTTTATCACAATCAGCCATAGGTGACAATTTAATTAATCACAATACCCAGCATGCCAAGGATTACTGATTTCTCATTTCGAGTTGGCAAGAACTCAGTACATTGTTTATGGTCAAGGATCCAACTAGACTAATCCATTAATCTCATTTTTGAGGTTTGCTTTTTGTGAGAGTCTGGTCACGAGGAGATAAATAGTAGTAAATAAGGTAAAAAGGAAGGATTTGGTGTAAAAAATTGAATGTAGTGTTGAACAATCATAAATAGAGCATTAAGGTATAACAGGAGTGGGGCTTTCTCAGGTTTGGAGCACAGAGGAAGGGGGTTAAAGTCTAAAGAAATTTAGAAAGGCTGTGGTGGAGGACAGACTCCCTCCTAGAAAGTGACCAATATAACTGCAGCTGATACTCTAGGAGACTTTGGAAGTGGCATTCTGGGACTGTGCTCCAAACTCTGAGAGGTATTTCTCATCTTCTCTTAGCATCTCAGATCATAGGACATTAGACTTAGACCTCTGTGAGTGGATCATCTCTCAATAAAGGCTATTACCTTTGAAAGAATAAGTCCATTGGATCTCAGAGTGGGTGGGAAGAATTGTTAGAGGTTGGTACTAACTGCTCGTGCTTGGAAAGAGACTTTTGCTGGAGTGAGGCTGGGGAATTAGGAAGAGCAGACAAGCAGGAAGGGACAGGTAGGCCTCTCCTGTCTTCCATCTTCTAGTTTCAAAGGAGTACACAAGGCTTATGGAATACAAGGCCACCTGAAATATAAGAACTGTAGCATCCAGAATCCATATTTCATAATCACAGAGCATAGGTGAGTTGATTTGGAAACAAGTAGTGACAGTTTAAAATAACCAATGTGGTTTTTAAATAATATTTAAAATGCTAAAATTGAAATAAAACCAACCAGTTTAAGTTTATGGAAATGTATAAAAATGTATAAGAAATGAACAGGGTTAGGATGCAATGAAGAGAGGATGACCATAAAATATTAATATGATACATGTCTAAATAAGATGGATGTAAAATGGCTGTATCTGGACATTTAATGTTTCATGAATCTAGTTAAATAAAGCCCACAGGCTGTCTGTGTTTCCTTGTGTATTTCTCTCTCCCAATAATTAAGCTTTTGATTTAAATAGAGAGTTTAACTTATTTTTTACTTTAAATTACTTATTTCCTTGATTTTTATAAACCATTTTAAGAAGTGCAAGGTACTATAATATAGAAAATTGTCATAAAATAAGATTCAAAGTCGAACAGAAAGACAAGATGGACATTGTGAGAGAATGGATCTTATTAGGAAATCTCTCCAACAGCATCTCTCTAGGATACTTCTCTATGTATCAGATCTCAAGTGTAATATGCCAGTCAGTTTTCCATAGCAAGAGTGAAAGAGGAAATCCATTTGAAATGTGGATTATGAAAGTGTATTTTTATTTTTACATTGATGGGTCAAAAATAATATTTTGGTATTTTGAAAGTCTTTTTGTATAAATGGTCCATTATCCATGTACTAAGAATTTAATTTATCATTTTTAAACATTTAAAAAATTTATACATTATTTTCAAAATTTAGTACTGCCAGCTTTACATGGATTCTAAGGACTGAACACAGGTCCTTGAGTGGGTATTATACACTGAGGCATATATTCATCCCATATTTTGTTTTTAAAAGTTTTCTCTTAATGAACAATTTCAAGCTTACAGAATAGTTACATTATTTCAAAATTTAATATGGCATTTCAAAATATGTCTTTATGTAATGATAATATCATGGGAAGTGATCTATTTTCCACCTGAAACATGTTAGTTCCGTGTATTGGAAACATTCAAAATTCTCCCTATTAACTAGTCAGAAATAGTAAATTTATTATTGTTAACTGTAGTCCTCTTGTAATTAAATAAAACTTTTTATTCCTATACCTAGGAATAAATTCCTAGGTATAGGAATAAAAAGTCATTTAGGACTTGATTTTATTATTTTTTCCCATATAATATATTTTGATTATGGTTTTCCCTCTACCAACTCCTTCCATATCCTCCCCACACATCCAAATCCATACTCTTTTTTGTTTTCTCTCATTAGAAATCAAACAGGCATCTAAAAAAGGAAAAGAAAAAACATAAGATGAAATAAAAGCAAAGATGAACAAGAGAAAATAAACAAATGAAGAGAAAAAAGAGCCAAAGAAAAAGCATGAGAAACACATAGATGCCGAGACATACCAATTCACACACAGAGAGAAATCTCATAAAGACACAAAATGGGGAAAACATGATATATATCAAAGACCTATAGGGGGAAAATGCTCAGAAAAAGCATTATAAGACAAAAAAAATCTTCAAAAATATCATTGAGTTAATATTGTGTTGATCATCTACTGTTGATCCTGGGGCCTGCCCTTAAGTGTGGTTTGTATTCCCAATGAGACTCCTTTGGAGAAAACACAATCTTCCTTTGTGAGTGTTTATCATTTGGAGAGAGCTCCTGGGCCAAGGATGGGGCTTGTGTCTACTTCCTCTCTCACTGCTGGGACCACATCTGACTTGGACCAGGGCAGGTCCTGTTCATGCCGCACAGTCTCTGTGAGTTCACATGCATTACATAGACACACACTTTTGTCTGTCTGCATGCTGATGCTAATTTATTTTGTTTTTAATTGTTACAAATAAAGCTTGGATAAATATCTCTGAAAAAGAAGGGCTTATGCTGCCCCAACCCTCCCTGCTGACCTAATGGCTACTGAAGCATTCTGGAGGAGAGGTAGACATTATCTTTAGTAGTTTACCCACTGGTGAACTCACCAAGCTCCACCAGACAACTCCATAGTTGTGACCATATACATGGCCGTCGATAAACTCAGCAGATCACAGAACAAACAAAAAGGACATGAGCATGGGAAAGGGATCCATAGGGAAGGGATAGGTTTGAAAAGGGTAGTAAGAAGCTGATGTAGGAGCAGAGTAACCAGAATGTATTACATACATATGTGCAAATCATGAACTGTGCCTTACACCTGCAGTAGAGGAAAAAACCAGTTTCTCCAGTGGAGTGACTCTGGGTACATCAACCATTCCAGGACAGGCCTCACGATCAAAAGCAATTGATTAACATTTAATTGAGATTCATAGGTTTTTTGTTTGTTTTTTTATAATTATTTATTTATCTGTGTGCTTCTATTTCTATTTCATTACAGCTTAGTTTTTTTAATTTTTAAATATTTTTGAATGTGGTTTTATTATGTTTTCTTAGTTTGGGGGGTTTTGTTGTTGTTTGGGGGTTTTGAAAAAGATCTTAAAGTTGGGTAGGTAGAAAGGAGGAGAGGATCTGGAAGGACTTGAAGAGGGAAAAATATGATCAAAATATATTTAAATTTTTTCTAAATAATAAGATATGATTATTATTAATAATAGTAAAAGAAATATGGAAAGATGACCATTGGAGAAATGAAAATTAAAACTGTAGCAAGATAATTGGCAACTCATCCATAGCATAATATCTGTAAGCGAAAGACTGATTTTTCTGAGAGTTGCTGATAATAGGCAGATATTAAAACTCCCAGGCCTTGCTTGTGGCAATGTTAAAGAGTACTACAGTCACTTTGAAAGCCACCTTGCAGCTTCTTAAAATTTAATCATACTTCTCTCATTTGAGCCAGCCAATCTGTCTCTAAACATATTCTCAAGATATGTGATAACATATGTTTAAATTTTTATTGGTTGTTGAGAATTTTAATGTGCTGAAAGCAGTAAGCAGCCAAGTCTACCTTTTTTTTTTAATTCTTAGGTTTAAAAAAGTTAGCTTGCAAGAAATGGGGATTCTTTCACATTTTCATCTTGACTTGATTTAAGTGTCAGTATTTCAGTGACTATATATTCTATCCCTCTCTCTTTCTCTTCCTCGCTCACTCCCCTCCTTTATCACCCCACTCCACACCAACAAACAGAACTGGTCTTGCTTCTACCTCTGTAGAATTCCTTGGAAAAGCATGATTGAAGAACCACATAAAGAGGCTACAATCAAAGGTAGGGGCTTCGGGTCCTATTTGAAGTTTGGCTGCCGCACAATTATTTGAACCCACAGGCCTTGGTAGGAGCCAGCTTTCTTTTCTCCCATGTTGATCACGGTTTGTCTGCGAAAAGTGACACTTCCAGCTATTGATAGTCCTGCCAACTGGGTGAGCGACAGCCATCAAGGCAAAACCTCCAGCGCTGACCAGCACCTGTACTTGGTAGCCATGTCCATGGCTCCCTGTACACATTGCTAGAAGAAGCTGAGAATTTGCTGTTATTAACCGATTTGTTATGAAAGACATCTTTTTTTAAATATTTATTTATTTATTATGTATACAATATTCTGTTTGTGTGTATGCCAGCAGGCCAGAAGAGGGCACCAGACCCCTTTACAGATGGTTATGAGCCACCATGTGGTTGCTGGGAATTGAACTCAGGACCTTTGGAAGAGCAGGCAGTGCTCTTAACCTCTGAGCCATCTCTCCAGCCCCATGAAAGACATCTTTCAGCAGCATGCTGACACTGGCTTCAGAGATGAATGAGGCATAGCCCCTATCTCCAAGGTGCTCATGTTCTTTTGATTTGATACAAAGTATGTAATGAAGAGCTAAAATAAGGTATGCATTGTGAAGAACCTCCTCCATGAGTGAAATAATACATCCTGCGGGAAAGGTCTTTCAATAGGAGGGTAAATAACTCAAAATAGCTTTAGGAAGTTCCTGAGAACTGACCAGATTTATCAGGCCTCTCCCTGTCAGAGTAAGCAATAAAGTTGCTGAGTCACTCCCAGATAATCCAACTACCAAAGAGAATCTCGGACAACCTAGGCTGCAAAGAAGACTCTGAGACCAGACCAGCTGTCTGGGAGAAGCAGAAACCAGCAGAGCTGCCTAGAAGAGGCTTAGATTAACATGTGAATCTGGAAAGAGCACTCTTCAACTCTTTGAGCTGCCTGTAGGTGTGTAGTGTGTTCTATGTCCCAGCCTTTTGGCTTATCCTTCATGTTGGGGTGTGATCTGGTGATGCAGCTGTCTTTGAGTCATTTCTGCTCCTGTTAAGTAGCCCATCTCCCACACTTCTGTAACTCATATAAAGCTTATTGGTTCACCAAGTTGTCCTTTGGTTGGTCTGACATGGGCTCCCTGTCTGGGTTGAGTAAATGTGTATGTTGCATGTTGCACCTCCCCAAGAAAAGTTTTGTCATAGAACAGCATTGTAAGTTATAAATTATAACTTACAGTAAGCATACAATAAGGGGGAGAGATAGGGAAAACCAAGTCAGAGAAGATTCAATTCAAGTACAAGTGGTCTGAGTCTTGAGATATGAATAGGGTGAGCTAGATAATTGAAATAAACACTATTCATAGCATCAGGTGACATGTGTGTCTGTTATGTGCCTTAGACTTGCTGTTAAATGGTATATAACAAGATCACTTTTAATATCCCAGCCTTACTATGAGGTTAACATGATTATTATTATCTTCATTTTAATGGACAAGGAAGTGGAACCTCAGAGGAGCTCAGAGCAGAAACATAATAGAGACAAAATCACCAGGAAATGAAGTGTGTGGTGTTTTCAGGATTTGAACACAGAGCACTGTGGTATGCATATGTTTTGTGACCTATTGACCATTTACCATCTGTCTGTCTATCATCTCTTTCTCTCTCTCTCTCTCTCTCTGAAGCACAATTAATAAAAACTCAGAGAAATAGGGGTTCAATCTGAAGATCAAAAAAAAAAAAAAAAGCAGTCAACAACTGACTCTTAGCTTGACCTCAGTCTGAAATGGTGATCTTGCCTCCAGGAATCTCATAATGAGACTTGTCTGAGAACTGTCTCCTCCCATTTTATAATCTTCTCTCCAGTTTTAATTAAAGGTGTGCACCACTGGGATTAAAAGTGTGCACCACCTGGTTTCTATAACAACCAATATGGCCACTGGGATTAAAGGTATGTGTTACCACTGCCTGCTGTATGCTGACTAGTGAGTGTGGCTGTCTTATTTTCTGATCTTCAGGCAAGCTTTATTTATTAAAATACAAGTGAAATGTCATTACATATCTTCAGATTAGTTTAGGTAAATGAAGGTCATCTTTGGTTTCTCTAACAGCACTTTAATAATAATACTAATAATAAAACCTCCTTGCTAGAATCTGAAACTTTTATCTTTTATCAAGAGTATTACCCACTAAGAGCCAAATTGCCACTGTCACTTCCCGAAGCTTGCCTTCTGCTTTTGAGCCTAGTTTGTGAAAGTCTTAAAGGTAGATGAAATATACATGGTCCCTGCAGTCCTGAGGCTTATAGCCCAGGAATAATGAGTAATGACTTACCCATGGCATCAGATTCATAATCATAACTGTTATGTGCATTGCAAGGGGAAGTTCAGGGTATCGTAAGAGCTTGTCAAGTGAGGTTTTCCCTGGGATGGAGAATTCACAAAAGCTCATCAAGAAGCAAGAGGGGCTTCATCTGAGCCAGTTCGGTGACCATCTGTATCCTGAGGAAAGGCTGTCTCTTCTTCGCAGCTGCTGGAGTAAGGCACGCACAAGGGAAGCCCATTATGGGAGCTCATCTGCAACAGATTCCAGAGCCACCTGCTTGACCTTCTCTTCGCAGTGTGGTACCAGCACATCTATTATGTCTTTCGGACAGGAAATCTGTCAGCCTGAGCATTAGTTTTTGGAAGAAGGCAGTATTTTAGCATTGCTCAGCCTACACTTATGGGGACCTTAATATCTTTAGTGTATTTCATCAAAGCAAGGACCCAGGAACATTCATGTTTTACAAGGTGATTCCTGGGCTCCTCTGCTATATAAACACTGTTGTTACACAATAGGCTCTTCAATTCCCTCAAGTGATTGGCAGAAAACAAGGTTCATGCTAAATCCACATTTTGATGAAGGTAAAATTATAGGAAGGAAGTAAAATTTCCATTGTTTCTGAAACATTTTCCTCTATATGTCTGAATTTTAGGCATATGTAGAATAAATTAAAAAGAAAGCTTTTCTGAAACTGTTTTGTCGCGCCAGCACGACGATTGTAGTTCTTTTGAGCGAGGGACGTCAGGATTAACTCACAACACACTTCAGGTTTTCTGCAGACATGCCTTTTTATTCCTCTCTCTGCACAGTATATATAGCCCTCAGCCGGGGAGGCCAAGCTAGGAAAAGCAGGAAGTTCTCACTGCAACTTACATGGCTTAGGGGTAAACAGCCTTAGAAAACATTGCTGAAAACACAAGATTGTTCCTGTTTTTGTTCCTGTTTTCAACCAACCTCAAGAGTGCAAAACAGATCAAGTGGGGGTGCGAAGGCCTGTCCTCAAGGGACCTAACACTGTTTTCCATATGTTTACTATTCTATGTCATGACTGACTTTGTGTGTCTTTGAATTCATATGTTGAAGTTTTAGTTCCAAGCACCTCAGAATACAAATGTATTTGGAGATTGAGACTTTAAAGAAGTAAAGTTAAAATTAAATCATTAGGGTGGCCTTAATTCAGTATGTCTGGCTACTTTTTTTCTCTAAGATTTAAAAAAAATATTAGGTGGGTGGTGTGGGAGTCCTTCTGTCTATGTGTTGCTTTTATTGGCTAATGAATAAAGAAACTGGCTTGGCCTATAGCAAGGTAGAGCTTAGCTAGGTGGGAAAAACTAAGCTGAATGCTGGGAGAAAGGAGGTGGGGTCGGAGAGAAGCCACGGAGCCCCACTGGAGACAGAGGCTGGAACTTTACCTGGTAAGCTACAGCCTCATGGCAATACACAGATTAACAGAAATGGGTTAAATTAAGATGTAAGAGTCAGCCAATAAGAAGCTAGAGCTAATGGGCTAGGCAGTGATTTAATTAATACAGTTCCTGTGTGGGCCTGTAGTTGGAGGCTGCTTATTTATTACCAGCTTCCCAGACCTGAAATAATCACACAGAAACTATATTATTTAAAACACTGCTTAGCTATTGCTTAAGCATATTGCTAGCTACCTCTTACATCTTAAAGTAACCTGTTTTCATTATTTTATATATTACCACAATGCTCATGGTTTACAGGTAAGGTTCCCGGCCATCTCCCTCCTTTGGTGCCTACATGGCATCTTCTTTTGACTCTGCATTCTATCTACAGCATTCAGTTTAGTTTTCCCACCTAGCTCTATTCTGCCCTGTCATAGGCTCAAGAAGCTTCTTTATTAATTAACCCATAAAAGGAACACATTTACAGAAGAACTTCCCACACCATTTCACTTTTCCTGTCTAAATAAAAAGGAACATTTTAACTTTAGCAAAGTAAAATTACATATAACAAAACAGGTATCAAGCAAGAATTACAGTTATAATATTTATATCTACTTTATTTTTTATAACTAAGGAAAGCTATAATTATAATTATCTATTCTTCAACTTCATCAAAAACCCCAGAATGATATAATATTACCTAAGTTAATAGGAAGTGCATTGTAAGCAACTTCCAAAACTCTATAACTGACAGACATCTTACTTCCTGGACAGTCACCCAAAGTCCTTCTGTAACATTAGGACATCCATCTTCAGCCTACAGGCCCATAGTATTCAGCAGACTTTTCCATGAAACAGGAAATTTCAAAGACAGTTTCACCTATATTGATATTTTGTCAGTCACTTTCTTCTGTGTCCTTCAGACTGCCTGGCAGTCTCATGAATCAGGAACCTCGGACCGTCTCACCTTTATGCAGGTTCAGCAGTCATTTTTCTGTGAGTCCTGCATGTCAAGTTCATACAGCATAGCATCAAGCAGTCCAGGCAAGAATAGTTTCTTGTCCAAATGGATAGCAAACTCCATAAGGAGACTCTTT
>JAQHUG010000013.1:8972862-8995108 GCA_028555095.1 Dicrostonyx torquatus | reverse complement strand
CAGACTCATTTGTTTAACAATAAGGATAAATGCACTACTCTCCCAGCACCCAGGTGTTCCAATCCATTGACATCACATAGTTGTTCCTCATTGGTTAGACACCTTAAAATAACATTCTACAACACCTCCCCTCCAAGCTTGGGGAGCCCTGTGGAATTAGGGGAGAAACTATTCTTTTTCTTTATTCTTCTCTCATACAGTCTTCCCTCCCAACCTCCTCCCAGTGCCCTCCTTACCTCATCTGTTCCCCAGATCAACTGCTCCTCTGTTTCCCTTTAGAAAAGAGCAGGCCTCCCAGTGTTAGCACTGGACAGAACATAACAAGATGCAATATGACTAGACATAAACCCTCATGTCAAGGCTGGAAAAGATAAAATTTGTTATTGAAAGGAGAGAGTGAGACAGAGAAGGGAGGAAGGGAGAGAGAGAGAGAGAGAGAGAGAGAGAGAGAGAGAGAGAGAGAGAGAGAGAGAGAAAATTTTACACCATAACAAACATCTTTACTTCCAAACTTGAGATTCTATTCTTATTTATTCCCCAAGTCACAGAAACACACAGGATTAGACTTCAAGTTTTAATAGAGACATCTTGGGGCTGAACTCTGAGCACTGGTTTTAATGCTCGTGATATCCCACATAAGTAAGTCATCTTATGGTATAAGCCTCTAATATCCTTATGTGCCATCAGCTTGCTGTTGGAGTGGTTTCGAGGGTGAAAATAAAACATTCCAATCCTACATGGTTTTTATAAACAGACGCACAGCTTTGGAGGATAGTTTAATAAAAACAAATTATGCTTCTGGTCTTGTAATTTCATTCAGAAGTAACAGATTCACTCCTTTCTTTGGCAAACACTGAAAATATTCTTATTTTCCTAATAGCTTCTTCTATTAGCAGATGCTGTTTGTTTACTTAGTTCTGGCAGCAGAATAAACACAGAATACCTGCAATATATATTTACTTATGATTTAGTTGACTCTTCTTTCTCTAAGTCCCCTATTATTTTTGTTGAATGCGCTTTATGCTGGTGAAATGTTGCAATCAGTTGCCATTTTCTGGAAATGGTATGCTAACAGCTGATGAATGAGGCCAGGGGTCCTGAGGAGAGCAATCAGGTTGATGCTGAGGGTATCAATGGGTCCTTGATTAGGCCAAGAAAACTCTCATCAAAGTGTGCTTGGAGAAAATAAAAATAATGATTGCATGGGGAAGTATTGATGGATATTGGGGAAATCATTGATGTATATTTATGTATTAACACAGGACATGTCTTGGTAATCAAGCTAATTTAACAAATAGTCATAAATGGTTTTAAACTCTTATTTTTTATTATTTGTGTGATTATGGTGTCTTATGCAATGGTATCTTTTTACAAGTCTTATTTGTGTGATTATGGTGTCTTATGCAATGGTATCTTTTTACAAGTCTTAAACTCTTATTTTTAATTATTTGTGTGATTATGGTGTCTTATGCAATGGTATCTTTTTACAAGTCTTAAACTCTTATTTTTAATTATTTGTGTGATTATGGTGTCTTATGCAATGGTATCTTTTTACAAGTCTTAAACTCTTATTTTTAATTATTTGTGTGATTACGGTGTCTTATGCAATGGTATCTTTTTACAAGTCTTAAACTCTTAGTTTTGATTATTTGTGTGATTACGGTATCTTGTGCAATGGTATCTTTTTACAAGTCTTTTCTCATTTAATCACTGCATTAGCTCTGTGAATTAATTAGGTAGATTTTTCTAACCTTCCAAACTTGTGTTCACAAATGTGTAACATGGAAATAACGATGACTAAATTTATAAGATTCGTTTAGACTAGGAAAAACAGTTTGAAAACTTCTATGTCATGTAGAATATCATGAACCTTCCTTATTCTCCAATTTTAAATGACCTCAGATGTCAAAGATAGAGTGATCAATTAAACAGTTTCAAAGGATGATTAGTGGGAAAGGGCTTCCTTTTCAATAAGTCATATCAGAGACTTGGATATCAACATGTGAAAAAGTCGACCCATTCTACTTTCTGCTTAGAAAAATATATTAAAAATTGTTTATAATCATAAGGAAAAAGGAGAACTCCAAAGGTATTAAATATCTAAAATACAACATAAGGAGAACATTATGTGTCCTGGGCAGAGTGAAACATTTTTCACATTCAGCATTAAAAACATCATTCTTATTTTTGGTTGTGACCTTGGACTTTAACAGGCGATAATACTGGAGGGGCTGAAATATGACTCCACCTTAGATACAGAGCAACTCCATTATAGGAAATGACCTACACCTGAGTCAGGGAAATCCCACTGTCAGGTTTAGTCGATTAGCTATACAGCTTCAAATCTGGACATATAAGGCCGGGGGAACCAAAATTACAGGCTATCAATGTAACTAGCCATAAATGATTAAAAAGCCTGCAGTGAGTGGAATTGTTACTAGACCCATCCATTGAAAATGTGCCCCATGTAACAGCTCCTGGCCTGACCAATTAGAAGAAAGATTAGCTCACCACACTTAGAATTTTCCAAGTTCCTTGTTAAAAGGGCCTGTCTGCCTTTGTGCCAGGTCATCACCGCCATTTTGCATGGATGATTGACCCCGGCATGCTGGCTATTTCTGCAGAATAAATGTGTTTGCACAGTTTTTGAATCTGGGGTCTTTTTTCAGTAACTCTTGGACCCTTACAATACTGGACTCCCTTGTTAAATGGCTCTCTGTCAGCTTGGGAAAACTGACCCACACAAATTGTAATAATTTGTGTTTTTTTAATTGAATATTTGTGTTTTATATTTGAGATTGTATGTAGATGGATGCTATAAAGTATCTCACACTAGCTCAGAATTGTAAAAAAATTAAGTGAAATTAAAAGTCTTAATTTTTATGTCAGGTAGTTATTATTGAAATGAACTGACATCATAATGTGATTTTTTATTCACATATTTTTGATTCATATATGCCACAGTGGCTACTTTAATTAGACTTTGCAAGATATCCATTGCATAATGGAGAAAGTAACAATAATTGGAAAAATGCTACTCTGTGGTTTAGTTATCTCCAAATCATCACTATCATATCTATTTAGTCTTGTTGGAGTTTAGCTAGAAGGACTTTAAACAGTTTGTTCCCATTATAATTATGCTGTTACTTCTATAAATCATATAATTTGGCAAAAATACTGAACTTTACTTATTTTTTGAAGCAATGGTAGTAGACCTTATTCATACATTTAAATCTCTCATCAGACTAAACTCTCAATGGTGGGTCTTTGAAGAGGCAAGGAAAACACTTATTGTTTTATTTTCCTGGTCTCCTACCCCTAGTGAGATGATTATCTTATTTTCCTACCCAGAAAAAACATCCTACAGGTAAATTACTGATGTGCTTATTATTTATCATTTCCAGAGAAAAGTTAAAGAGCACCAAGGTTTCTCAAATTGTTCCTGTCCTGAAAACGTGTTTATATTTGTGAATATTCCGA
Source organism: Dicrostonyx torquatus (assembly GCA_028555095.1). Classification (NCBI taxonomy): domain Eukaryota; kingdom Metazoa; phylum Chordata; class Mammalia; order Rodentia; family Cricetidae; genus Dicrostonyx; species Dicrostonyx torquatus. The sequence continues at coordinate 8,991,628 of JAQHUG010000013.1, read as the reverse complement.
TGTATCAAATGCTGTTAGTTCTTCGCTCTGTTTGCTAAAAATGATAAGGAATACATGCATAATTCTCCTGTAATTTTTCAGCAATACTCAAGTAGAAAAGTTATAATGTCATACTTATGTGTGTTATAGTATTTATATGTAATCATTTATTTGTGCACAGAAGAAATGTAAAAATGCTTACAGACTTATAAATGAAGCAATATTTGCAGTGATTCAAAAATTTAGAAGATAAAACGCAGTTGACTTTTGATAAAATAATAAATAAAAGGGGAAATAGATTGAAGGAATTTTGTACATATTTCTGTACACATTGGAGGAATTTGTTGTACACATTTGTACAAATCATCCATGTGATGGAGAACTTTTGTTTAGAACATAAAAAGGACCCTCCAAAACAAATAGTGACAATGCAACTCAATAAAATTCAGTTACAATAATCCAACAGACACTTTCTTAAGATAAATAGCTCAAATAAATATGTATAAATTATTAACATAGTTGTTCATTAAGATAACCCACACATCTATTAAAATGGGTAGAATTAAACAGACTGACCTGGTCAAGTAGGGATTTGAGGTACCTGGGATTCTTTCACACGTTTTTGGAAAAATGAAATGGCTATGACCACCTCAAACATAGCTTGATGGTGTTTTTGTTATTAATAAATTATTAATATTTTAATATTCTCAACATATACTTAAATTGTTATCTGTCATTCAACTTCTGCATACGTTACCAATAGAAAGTGGAAGCATATATGTTTATAGAATTGTGAAAGGAAGATGAAGATGCCACATAAGAAAATATTTACATGAATTAGGTAACATTTTAATCAAACATGTTACCAAGAGTTTTAAAAGAGGAAAAAATCTAATGAAAATAGAAAAACAAGAACTTAAGGGCACGGAATATATAAGGGTCATAAAGCACACTGAAATGACCTGAAAATTAAAATGAGAGCAAAAAAGAAAATATTATGGTCTTATTGGAAACATCCCCAAAGGGAAAGGTCATTGCTGAAACATTCTATAAGCATGAAGGTTAGCTTAAAGGGAGTAAGCACCTCTTGACAAAGAATTACAGGCAGCAATTGACTATTGGGAGATGGAGAATTAGTTTTTCCCAAGGATGAACCCCTTGCTGATTGACTAATATAGAGTGGTCAGCCTTGAAAAATATAAGTACTAACGTGGATTCAGTAGTTTTGAAAGACCCCCCACTCCTCAAAGATGAGCTAAAGCAGCAGTAACGCCATTTTGCAAGGCTTGACATTTAGAAAGAATAGAACAAGGGCATGAGGCCAGGCAGGATATCTATGGTTAGCCACCTGGGCGCTCGAACCTCCAGAAACTTAGATATCTGGAGACACCAGTAAGTTATCTGAGTTCCTGGAAAGGCCCCAGGGTGTACTGAGAAGGAATTCTAACCCCTAGCCTATATAACTTCCTGGAAAAGCCCCAGGGTGTACCGAGAAACCCTAGCCTCCAGCCTCATATGAATCATCCAATTATGACCTTGTCATTTGAATTATCCAATCATAACCTTGTAACCCTGCGCCTCGCTTCTGTGAATAAGCTTTTTGCTATATAAGGACCCCCTGCCCTAAGCCGGGTGCGCTAGTCCTCCTGAGAGACTAACGCCCGGGTACCCGTCCAATCCAATAAAGCCTCTTGCTGATTGCATCTGTTCGAGTGGACTCGCTGTTCCTTGGGAGGGTCTCTCCCGACTGGAAGACTGCCCCACTCGGGGGTCTTTCATTTTGTGTTTATATACATACTTGTGCACACACACGGAGCACAGATACAGAAAAAAGGCTAATATCTTGAGAGTTGGAGCATTGTGTTGGTTTGAGGGAATGTAGCTGGGGGAGCTGGAGGGAAGAAAAGGGAGGTGGAGTAATATAAAGCCATTTCAATTAAAATATTTTTTTAGAAAGATAAGAAAACACCTAGCAATATTTTGTACGATTTCCTGTAGTCTTTGGTTTTGTCCTTTTCTCTGGTTTTTGTTTTTTGAGATAGTTTAACATTCATCCCAATATAGCCTAGCCTAGAACTTGGTAGGTAGCAGAGGATGACCTTGAGCTTTGGATTCCCCTGCCTTTATTTCCCAAGTGTTAGGATTATAAGAGTGTGACACCACTAAATCTTTGTGGTATCAATTCCAGCCTTATGTTTACTTCCTGTGCTCAATCACAATGCGTCTCTTCTCATCATTTGTGCACCTGCCCCTCCCCAATCATAACGCTGTCCTCTCTATACGCCAAACATATTGTTATGCTCAGGTCATGGAGTCTCCGCCAAAACCAACTAGGGACCAAAGCAAAGAACCTTTATTATTACACAAGTTTGCAAACTCAGACTCCCCATATGTCCAACGTATTAAAGTGATCAGAGAGCTTAGATGGGGGTGCGGTTTTTTTTTTTTTAATTTTTTGGGTTTTGAGACAAGGGTTTCTCTGTAGCTTTGGACTTTTTATAGCAGCAAAAGTAGGGGTGAGACCTTCTAAGGTTCAGGACCCCTGATTGGCTGACATTTGTCTAGGGGTGTCCTGGTGAAAAGTGATGGGTGTGTGCTGGCAGGTGATCCTACCTACAATGGTTGGAATGTTAGGAATTTCCTTTGGATGTTCTCTCTCTGGGTGGTGCCAGCTCATGGCTTTTCCTGGAACCTGGTGCTGCCTGATATAGCGGCTGTGCAGTCTGGGCCCTGGTGTGTGGCCAGGCTGCCCTGGGCCCCAGAATAATCACAGTCTGAGAAAAGCTTTACTGTTTCTCTGTGTTCCCAGACCAGACTTGCATCAGAGTGAGGAGTGCTCACTGGTGCGTGGAGTCATATAGCTAGTCAGTGGTGGACTGATGGTTCTGAAGTAGAATCGCTGATGTTGAGGTCTCAGTAACTCAGCCAACTGGCATTTGTTGGCATGTCTAATTGTATTCAAGTCACAACTGATAAACACAGAGTTAAATTATCAGAAATGGAAGCCAAAGTTCTCAAATACAGACACTGAGGAAGACACGCTGTGTTTCTGCATCAAAGCTTCAAGGGCAGGGACGAAACAAACATTTTCCACAGGGGGAATGATTTGAGTATAAATGAGCATTTGTACAATTAGAGCAACACCCAGATGGCAGGTGTTACAGTTACACCAGTGATGATCAGAAGGGGAAATTGGTATTAACCATGATTCCTTGTCCTATGCCTTCGACTACTATCTTCCAATGCGAAATTATGTGTAAAATGATAAGAGAAGCCACACATATCTCAGATCACTATTGAGATTTTGTTTTTATATTTCAGAGCATGTGAAAGCAAGCTACAGAAGACTGGACAAAGGCGTCAGACTTGTGTTGTCCGACAGCCAGTTCCTCTGGCACAGGGGCCATCAGCAAACAATTCAGAATTTAGTCACCTGGATTGCACCCTAAATTCCCAAGAAAGCCTTTAATAGGGCTGACATCCATCGAGTTTCATTGCTATGTGAGTCCTTCTCTTACTGGTAATTTGTCTGCTACACAAGCAGTGATTTGGTTGGATTCTCACCTCCCAGAGAGTGAGGGCTCTCATCCATTTTATATAAAACTGGCTGGTGTGGTGCAAGGAGCGGCGAAGTACATCTCCTCGTTTTGATGACAACCCGTTTTACTGTAATCAGGGGATATGGATGACTCAGAGAAAATGGGACGCTGCGGTGTGATTATCGCAGTCTGCCAGCTTATGTACTTACACACTTGTTTGCACAGAGATCCTGTATTCCAATTTATCTGGTCATTGATTTGTCATCACATAGCATTTATAAGACATTCATTATTTATGTACTTTTATCTGAATAAAAAAATATCTGCTAAGATGACGACTTCATCTAATTTGTAATAATTCCTAAGATGCCCTTACCACATAGTCTTTTCATTCAGAGGACTTTTTATGATTGTGTCTGTTTCTGTGTAGACTACCAGAAAGAGTTATAGAGATTCAGCTTCTACAGCAGTGTCTTGGATTGGGAGCCAATGACTTCTAACACTGGAGCTAGTTTATAGGGGCACCATGACTTTTTAAAGTGAGAATTTTCTTCTTGGTAATAGTTGGAGCTTTAATTTATAACTTTTTACAACAATGAGACTTTGATTGTGGAGAATGTAGTGGCTGGCTGGTATTCATTGGTCAGGGAAGATGGCTTTGCTATGGTGAGGTGAAACTTGTCCTCTGCCCTTGAGTGTTTTAGCTGTCTTACATGTCCTACCTGGTCTATTGCCGTTACCCACCTTGTGAGACACATAATCTCTTTGCTTCTATTCTACAAATGTGAAAATTAATGCCTGGGTTAGTTGAGTTGAATAACTTGGTTAAACTTGACCATACAACAAGACACATCACTATTGCATCTGCTACTTCTCACTACTTGTCACTTAGCTCCTCCAAGCATTGGTTACAGACTATGGGTTCTACAAGAGTGCATGCTTTTTATTTGCCTGACACAGATAAAGAAACTGAACCTCACATTTTTTATCTTGTAGATGTGGTAACTGGCATGGATGGTAATCAAATGAATTTCCTATGGTATCCTGATAACAGTGCCTTTTTTTCAAACTAATAATGGAATGCAAATACTAGTATATTAAAGGATGTTTTGCTTGGGTTATTTCTCTGAACTTCAAATTGTTTTCTCTAGTGACCCTGTGTTTGTAAATTATTTCATCTTGGACACTTAGAGGAACTTCTTGGTTATTAGTGGAAAGATTTCTAAATTTCAGGATTAAAGTCAGACATAATTGTTTTGAAAAATTAAATCATCATCCTTTTCTTAATTTATATTCACAGTGAATACCTCTTAGCTTGAATCTAATCAAATGGGTTTGGTGTGCTGTGTCCAGTTTTATGCATGATTCATCTTTACATTATTTTTGAGAGGTTTTTTTGTTCAATAAGATAAGATGAAATTTTGATGCTAGACCACTTATGTTTAATGCTTTATCTTGATCATCACAGAATTAGAAGCTTTTCTTCTAACAGAGATTTCTAGAGGGAAGATTTGATTGTATTTTTCAAGTGTACTTACAGTAATAATAATGTACTTGGCTATAATTCTCTAGCACTTTATATAAGTATTATAATTAATCTTCACTATAATCAGGATACTGATTATATACATTTTATGAAGGCCTAGAAAGTGAGGAGCAACTGGGAAGTCGTAAGGCCAGCAATATAATTGCCCAAAGTCACACAGTTAGTAAGTGATGGAACCCCTGTCTTAGCTAAGCAGCTACTCCAGCAGCTTTGAAGCTGCACAGCAAGGGCCAGTCTCAGGGTATGCTAGAAGTGGAAACAAGGAGGGGGTTCAAAGTTGCTAGCATATTAAAATAAATGACAGCTAGATAGTGTGTGTGTGTTGCATATAGGCAGGCAAGCATGCATAAAAAGCACAAATGTATGCATGCACAAACACAGACAGACCCAGACACACACACACACACACACACACACACACACACACGAAAATACAAATCCTGAGAAAGAGACATGGAAAGGCTTTTAAATTAAATTTCTTTTTAGACATTTTTTTCACATACACATAATGTGTTCTAATGATTGTAGAAAGTGAATTGAATGATAGCCTCCAGTTATGCTGCTATGGTGAAGAAACCACCCACACGGGGGTGAGAATTTACCATGGTGTGGCTGCTTTCAGATCACATACACTCTTGTAAGTAGTCCTGTGTTCATGCTCTGTAAGTTAGCCCAATCATCTTGTTGGCTCTTCAAGTTGGCCTTTGGTGGACTCATACTTCTGTTTGTCATTGGGGCCCTATAACAAGTGGTTGATACTTACCTTTCCTCTATGGAAAGAGTTCCCCTAACTCTTGACATAGTTGGACAGAATCACAAGAGCAGCGATAAATTTGGCAAACGTGTTGTCGTTAGTCTTGCTATAGGTGACAAGACACACAACTAAAACTAAGCTGTCTGAGGGTTCACTATCTCTGGGAGGAATCTCCATATGGATTTCTTTCCCTGTATGGCTATCTCTCTACATGTGGCATGGAATGGCTTTTCTCCTTGCTATGGTAGCAACTGCAATGTCCTAAAAGTGCAACAAAGCATGAAATTGAGGCTGAGGTGGCTGCCCAGAGAGGGCTTGCCTGGGCGTAGGAAAGAGTATAACAAAAAAGAGACATAGACTAACAATCCTCTGTCTGCAAAACAAAGTGGGAAAAGGGAGGATGAGATGGGAGTCTTGCCTTGCTAGTTCTTATGGCTGGTGGGAGAAGGGTAAAAGATACCCAGATCTATGTTAAAGAGCCCATCCTGGGCTTCAGACACTTAGAACCTATGGAGAGCACTGGATGGCAAACAAGAAAACACAAGATGAAAGTAATAGAGAAGTAGGAGAGGTCAGAGATGGTGTGTGACACCCAGTTCACCAGATAGGACTGTGTTGAGAAGGAACTCAGTTCAGCCGGGTCCTCAGGGCTGGTACAGAGCTTTTTTGGTTTTGAGAGCCCCACTTTGCTAAGTACTGTGGAGGAAGGAGCTCGCTCTTGTTGTGGAAACCACAGCATCCATATGCTGTTAGTTTTATGACAGTTTGACACGAGTTAAAGCTTTAAGAAAAGAGGAAAGTTAATTGAGAAAAGACCCCCAGAAGTTCAGATAAGGCTATGGGCAAGCATGTAAGACATTTTCTTAATTAGTGTTTGATGGTGGACAACCCATCCTATGATGAGTGGTACCACTCCTGTCCTTATTGTCTTGGATTCTACAACAAAGCAGGCTGAGAAAGACGTGAGGAGCAAGTCAGTAAGCAGCATCCCCCGCAGCCTCTGCAGCAGCTCCTGTCTCCAGGATGTCCCTGCCTTGTTTAATTTCTGTCCTGACGTCATCCCTTAGTGGTGAACAATAATTTGGAAGTATAAGCCAAATAAACCCATTCCTCCTCAATTTGCTTTTGGCCGTGGTATCTCATCACAGCAATGGTAGCCTTAATTAGGAAAAGCTGGTTTTTTTCATATTTTTATTTTATTTTGCAGATTATATTATGATTATATCATTTATCTCTTCCCTTCCTTCCCTCCAAATTCATTAATTGTTGTTAAATACATATTTCTTTACATTATATATACATTATCCTAAATATATATTATATACATTATCCTAAATATAATATATGAAATTGGACATTATATTAGATCAGATTTGCCTGTCTTGGGTGACCATAGAAGCATCAATATCAGCTGATAGATATAGAGATAGAGTACTACAGAAGAAATTTGGCCGAGGGTGACATCTTCTTCCCTTGGGTGTACTGTGTGTGCTTTTCCAGGGAAAACTTCTGAAGACATAGGATATCCTGCCCTGTAGTGGAAAGGCATGGGAGCTCAGATAGTTGTGTATCAGTTGTGTACTTTAATTGGAAGAGCTGTCAAAAAGGATGATACTCCTGTCCTAGTGTCCCTGCCGGGTTTTAATGAGAACATGTGGGGAATCAGCTCGCTTTGATGAATCCCAGTTGTTAGGGGCAAAGCTGTTAAATACTTCATGGCACTGATATAGGGGAGCAATAAGATATTTTGTTTAGGATCATAGTGACTTGGAACATATTTAGATTTATTGCCAATCAAGGCCGATCAGAAGGGGACAGTTTTCCTTGGAAATGTTTGCTTTATCTCAAAAAGCATTCTTGTCAGTTGGGGATTGTGAAAGAGACTTGGACATTAGTTCAGGAAAATCCCCAGGTCCCTTGTTATCCTCGGGGGTCAATGACGATAACAAACAGCAAGGTTAAGAAGAACCAAGTTTCTTCACTGGTTTATTTATCTTAGTCCAATCTCTCCTTCTCTTAGAAAATATTGGTACAAATAATAGAAAACCTTATGTCCTGTGATAAGTCTTTTGCCTGAGAAAATATCTTTTGCTATAAATATTTTAGAAGGTGTCTGACACGAATAATTCATGTATGAGTAATCTTAGGAAACTTTAGATAAAGAGCTGTAGGTGTAGTTCAGTTGGCAGATTGCTTGCTTAGCATTCATGAAGCTGTTTCCATCCCAGAACTGGACAAGGGATGGATGCATGTTGATACATACCTATAATCCCAAAGTTCAGGAGGTGGAGGCAGTAGAATCAGAAATTCATGCTCAAGCTCTGCTACAAAGTGAATTTGAGGCTAGCATGGGCTGCAAGAGATCTTGACACACACACACACAAAAATCATAAAATACAGTCAGGTGTTGGGTTAAATAAAAGATTTAAGATTATTCTATTACAATTGCATCTTTATTTGTCTGATTATCTTTCTAATTCAGAGATCATAAACCCTCCGTAAAGTGCAAGGAAGTAAACGTAGACTTTAGGTGCCTTATATTCTGCGTATCAACTTCTCAGATCTGTTGCGGTAGCTTAAGGTATACTATGGTATTCACAGTTCTGTTGCTGTGACAAAATTCTTGATATGCTCTGCTTAAGGGAAGGAAGATTTTTCTTGGCTCATGATTTAAATAGTTTCCGTTTAAAGTTAGCTGACTTCATTGCTGTGGCCCTGAAGAAAGTTGGAACATATCGTGGAGAAGGCATGTCAGAGTAGAGCTGTTCACATCCAGGCAGCCAGGAAGCAGAAAGATGGACAGGAAGAGGCCAAGAACAAGATGCACAGTTTAAAAGCATATCCTCAGTGAGCTACTTCCTCCAAGCAGTCCTCACCTCTCCTCTTTAGTGTTTTGTCAACTCAGCACAGGCAAGAGTTATCTAAAGAAGAACTTAAATTGAAAAAGTACCTATGTAGGAATGCTTGTAAGCAAAAAACAAAACACAAAAAACTACGGGGCATTTCCTCTATTAGTAATTGATGTGGGATGGCTCAAAACACTGGGGGGGGGATGCCAACACTAGGTGGGTGTTGCTGGGTAGTATAAGAAAGCAGGCTGAGCAAACAAGGGGAGAAAGCCAGCGGTTAGAACTCCCTCAGGCTTCAGTTCTTGCTTTAGGCTCCTGCCCTAAACTCTTGCTCTTGTTTCCCTCTGTGTTGGACTCTGAGTTGTAAGATGTAATTTACCCTTTCCCACCCAACTTACTTTGGTCCTGGTATTTATAACAGCAATAGAGAACAAACTCAGACATGACCTCCTAGTTTCTACCACCTCTCTAGAATGCCATCAAATTCTGTATCCATTGATAACCAGGTTAGGGTCCTCTTGATTTAGTAACATCTTAGTGATTGAATTCATGAACTGGGCAGCATGCATTCAACATAAGAGCTTTGGGGAGTTTTCATGCATAATCCATGACACAGCCATAAACAATGCAGAAATTACGAGAGCATGGCTGCACTCCAACAGAAATTCAAGACAGTCAATCACATTTGGCACAGGTCATAACTTGTTCTTTGTCTTACACCTCATGCAACTTACAACTCCAAAATGAATCAATGACTGAGAACTATAAATCCCATAGGAGAAAATGTAGAGGCAAATTTGTGAAATCTTTGGTTTAGCAACAGATTCTGACATCTGACACCAGAAGTATGAACAAGTGAAAAAGAAAGATAGATATTCTGTACTTTATCAGTGAAATATTAAAAAGACCTTATGTACACTCAAGGAAATGACTGAGAAAGCTAAGACAACTCACAGGACGAGAAGTCATTATACATCCTGAGCTAGAAATCTAGTGTTTAGAATATATAAAAACTATCATAAAGCAATATCAAAAACTGAAGTGTTGAATGGGTAAAATACTTAAAATCAACATTTCTCCAAATATATGCTAATATCCAATATGTATTTAAAAGGATGCCCATTATCTTTGGTCATTAAGTGCATGACCAAAAAAACACGGGGTATATTACTTTTTACACACGAGGATGTAATCTAAAAAGCAAAGCAAAATTCAGAAAATAGTAAATTTAGCAAGATATGCCAAAACCAGAACTTATCCACTATGGTTGGAATGTAAAATGGCCCAGTGGCTATTAAAAACATATGGCGGAGAAGACTGAAGACACATCTCCGTGGTTAAGAATACTCACTGTTCTGGCAAGGGGATCTAGATTTGAGTCCCAGTATATCTATTGGGTGGCTCAAACCTGTAACTCTACCTCCAGGTGTATCTGATGTCTTCTTCTGGAGCCTGAAGATTTCTGCCCACTTATTGTGTGCATTCAAGCAAACATACAAAATGAAAGATAAAATAAACCTTTAAACAATATATCAATTCCTTAAAAAATTGAAGCACAGAATTACTATTTTATCTAGTCTCCTTTCTCATAGATATAATAACAGACACTTTTTTACCATGGAATAGTTCTCACAATAACAATATTATGTATTAATAAGATGAAGACACGCCCCAAAAACATTTGCTAAGTGAAAGAATCCAGACACAGAGTCACACACTGGGGATGTAGATATGGCTCAGTACTCAAGATCACTTGATGCTCTTGCAGGGGACCCAAGTTCTGATCCTAGCACACACATTGAATGACTTGCAACATCTTGTACCTCTAGTTTCAGGGGATTCAGCACCCTCTTCTGGCCACTGCAGGTATTTGCACAGATGTGCACATACATGACTATACGTGTAATAAATAAATATAAAAATTGAGGCCTAAATATACAAATAAATATAAAATAAATCTTTAAAATGAAATATGATTCTACTTACATGAAATATTTAGAAAAGACAAATATAGAGAGAGCAAAAACAGATTGCCTCTTGATAGGGAATGGGGATAAGGGAGGGCGGGAATGAGATGTTTATTGGGTTCACTTTCCTTCTAGTGAAATATTTTGGAGCTTGACATATGTAATGGTTTCATGGTATTATGAATATGGTTACGTTTGAATGATGTTTAAATTTTAGAATGGTTAGTTTTACTTTACATGAATTGTCCTTGAATGGAAGGCTGGACAATAAAACACACTAATTAGAGGTAATAAGAACTGAGTAAGGGGTTGTTAGGCTAATGAAGGTAAAAAAGTAAAATGTTTTAGACTAAGGTGAAGATGGAGAAGATGAGGGGTTGATCATTCACAACCAACTGAAGCTGGTACTGGTGCTGGAGGAACAGGTGGAGAGAACATACTGTAGACTCAGGCTTCCATTTAGCTCACATCCAACTTGATGCTGCAGGGAGGTATTAATGGGATTTCATTCAGGTCAGACTTCCCCCAAACTCATTATCTGACCCTGTTTAAAATGGACTTCCAAGTGCATAAAACCTATTCTCGTTAAGACCATTTATTTCTTTCCAATAAAACTTGAAGTTTTCATTTGATCCATTAAAATTCTTAATACCATCTTTTTATTTCTCTCTTTAAGAAGTCATTTTTTTCGTGTTCTAAGCATAATAATTACCTGCTTGACAAATGTATTCCTAATTACACAATTACTTTATTATATAGTATCAGCTTAAAATGCCTGAAGTCTGATATGTTCTGGGAAAGAAATTATTTTTATTTAATGTTTAATTTAATTTCCTCTCAAATAGTTATTTAGGGGGTTTGTGGAGAAAATGAATTACACATAAAATCTCTAGCGTATAATTTTAATACTGACATACCTGACAGAAATCAGGCAGAATTAATCAGACATTATGAAATGAACCAGAATTGATTAGAATGCCTGACTGGATTACTATTTTCTGTGAAGCCTGGTTTGTGTACATGTGCACGCATTTTCATGAGTATATGTGTACTCAGTGTGGTAAGAGGAAGTGTCTTAGTCAGTAAGTGGCCTTGTTGAATTAAATGGACAGACACTGAAAATGGGTATTTAATATCCATGTAGTTTTTATGACGATTCATTCCAAACAAGCAATATTTCTGGCCAAATCTTTACAGCAGTGATTACAAGCTCTATATATCAAAGGAGTGCAAAAAGGGGCAAAGTCTACTTTACTTTGATACGCTATTAATAGTAACAGAAGCATATTTGTCAGGTCTAAGTTCTGTAACACTGGGAATGAATTTTCAGAAGAATGGAACTTTTGATAAAAGTTATATGAACATCATGTATTGGGGCATAAGATACTTCTGGCACATAACTGGAAGTCTGTTGTCTGTGGTGTGATAATCAAAGAACAAATTTGTCTAACATGGAAGACTTGAAAATGTTATCCTTTATTTTTTTTCTCTCATCTATTACATCCTGACCTCAGTTTCCCTTCCCTCTCCCCTTTTCTTCCCCAACTCTCTCTTTCAAAGATCCAGTTATTCTAGACTTTTAGTGACTTTTTAATATAGAAAATATGAAAGATTTCTTAGTTAGCATCTCTAATTTCCCTAAAGGTTGTCAATGTGCTGCCTCAGAAATATGACCATATTCTGAGATGTTTTCCCTACTAGGAACATGCTGAACAGTCATCAGAGGCCTTTCAAACTACTCATGTGTGATAAATCTCTTGGGGATTCTATTGAACTTCTGTACAGAGATGCCAGTACTTTTCTCAGGTTTGTGTGTTCGTGATGATTATAGAATCTGGTGTAGAATGGAGGTGGGATTTGTTTCCAAACATTCCACTAATATTTATCTGTTCCATTAATTCCCTCCTTCTCACTCTCTCAGCTACTCTACAACATAGTACACAGCTCGTCTGTTTCTTTCTTGCACTGGCTTTCTTCTTCTTTTTTCTCTTCCTCTTTTTTTCCTCCTCTTCCTCTTTATTTTCTTCTTCATCAATATTATTTTTGTAAGAATTTTTTTCACTTCACTTTCACTAGTTTTTCCCTTCTCAGACATCGCTGGGAAACATCCTCTGCTTCATTCGTGAGATGTAGGTAGATTTGCTTTAAGCCTTTTAATTCTATGGCCTAAGAGCATCCAATCCCCCCAAGGTTTCAGCTAATGGAAGCTTGTGGAATATTTGTAAAATGTGTGAAGATATATTGCTGTGATTGTTGTAATAAAGAGCTGAATGGCCAATGTCTAGTCAGGAGATAATAGGTGGGATTTCAGGGGAGAGAGAGGAAGAAGAGGAGGAAACTAGGTGTGTGTGTGTGTGTGTGTGTGTGTGTGTGTGTGTATTTTGCCAGAAGACTTGAAGCAAGTTTGACGTCCTGTACAGAAAAGGTAACTAAGCCATGTGATAGAATGTAGATTAAAAAACAAAACAGATCAACAGATTAATTTAAGTTATAAGAGCTAGTTGGGAAAAGCCTAAGCTAAGGCCAAGCCTTTGTAATTAATAATAAGTTTCAATATCATTATTTGCAGACTGGTCCCAACAAGAAAGCACTACTATAGACGATGACATTCATATCATACTTTTGAGGTGAGAAGAGAGGAGTGTGGAGAAATGTTCACATTCTTGACATTGAAGCAGGAGTAGTAAAAGGGGTCCAACCATGCTGAAGCCCATAGGTCCAATGTAGAGCTCATCCTAGGATTTCATTTTAATAAAGTATCAATGGTGACATCATTTATTCAAACTCTAATGAGTTAAAAATTTCAATGGATATCAATGGTAGGGAATGGCTCCAGAAGGAGCTCCATCGCTCTCACTTCCCGAGATTTGCCATCTTCTCATTTCTTCTGACCTCTCTTCTCCCAGTCCACCTAGTAAAATTTTATTTCCCCAGTGGTGATGAACGTTGTCTATCTCTCCATCCTTGATATGGATCATCGCTCTAGTATCTTTTAACTTGCTCAGTTACCACTAGGTGTGGAGTACACACGAGCAGGAGTGCATCTACCTCCTTCAACACTTCATTCCCAGTGAAGAGGCTCAAATATAGCTCTAGGTGGAGTCAGAATGCAAAAGCGAATGAATGAATAAGTGAGCAAATGATAGAAAGGGACGACTTCATGCATCTGTGAGAATGATTGTGACCTATGGCACTTTTACTCATACAGTTAATGTGTGAGTCAATTTACACCTGAGTAATAACTTCTGCTCCACCCACCTGTGGGGAGTTCACTTGAAGATCCTAATGTCTTTATCTTTACAAGGTCAGCAATGAGGAAGGAAAAATAGGTGAAACTGATGAAGATTAGTGCTAATCCAGATGAATTGAAAACAGTCTTAGAAAAAGAAGAAGCTGGTGCAGGTTAGAGGATCTGGGTAGGTTTTAGTCATGAGGAAGATCTTGATTAGGGTCTAGAATAGTTTGACTGATAGAGGGGGGTTGAGATAGCTTGCCCTGTTATCTGTGAGGTGGAAGTGAACTGTGCTTGTAGAAAGCCCAATGAGTGGGCAGGGAGACGTATAAATGTGATGCCTTTTATCTCCAGAAAGAGGAATTTGGGCTTGTACATATAAGTAACAAGAAGCCACTACTGGTTCCCTAGAGCCTCTTGCCTGCCAGACACTTTGGTATAAATCAACTCTACCTCTCCTCTTAGACTTTCAAATGAGAGAATCCAGCCTTGTGGAATCTGAGCAGATTTCCCATTTCCCGTGGTAGCCAGGTTTCAGGGCTGATCCTCTCTCAGCATGTGTAATAAGCTTTACGCCTTCTGGCGCTACCCATGGCAAAGAAATAAATTTTGATAATAGATGTGAGAACACTCACTTTTAAGGAGAAAGGTGACTGGGCTTAAGGATTGACTGCATTTTCTGCAGGACGGGAGGCAAATAAGCAGAGAGAAGCACTCCAGAGGAAAAGATGTCAATCAACAAATACAGATTCCTAGAATCTTGGTTCCCCCCCACCCCCGAAGCACAGATCAGCCGATGAACTTCGGGATGGCAGTCTGCAGAGGGTTTGGAGTCCTTATACCATCTCTGATTTTCAGGCAGCAAACTACATTACCATAGAGCAGCCATGGTGGCACGTGAGTGAGCAAATGACAGCTCACCACTCTTCTTCCTCACTAATCGCTTTCTGTGGTCCATCAGGAGTTGGATTTTGTGAGAAGTGAGAAGTATGGGTCTAGTTTGATTCTTCTGCATGCAGTCACGGGAGGAATTTAAAGACCAACCCAGCCACAAAACCTGTGATCTAAAACTGTGCTGCCTGCAAGATATGCTTGTGGCATAAAGCTTGTGGGAGTTACCGACCAATATCTGATTTGTATTGAAGACCACTCCATGAGAAGGAAACCATATTTTGGACTGACTGAGTGACTAAAAACCTGAGACTAGATAATCCTATGAAAAAAGTGGATGCTATTGTTCTTTTAAAAAAATCATAGCAATAAAAAGACTTCTAATGATATTCTGCTATGCTCATAGATCATGCCTTGCTCAGCCACCCTCAGAAAAGTTTCCTGCTGCAGCAGACAGAATCAAATACAGAAATCCACAGCAGGACAGTATACAGAGACTGAGAAACTTTGTAACACTCAATCTTGTATGTGATGTCCCCATCAAATCCTTCCTCTCAGGGCTCAGGGAATCCTCTACCCCAAAGAAGAAGCACAGAGAATGTTCAAGACTCATCCCAGAGGGAATGTAATACATCAAGAAAACAAGGACCTCTAAATCAACAAAATCAACAAATATATGAACTCACAGAGACTGAAGCGGTATGTAAATGGCCTGTGCAGTCTGTACCAGAGGGGGTCCTAGAGCCGAAAGCAGAAGTGGACATATGTCCCATCTCTAAGTGAGAGTCTATTTTCAATTGATAACCACTTGCAATTGAAAATTTAATTTCTTTCAAAGAGGTCTCACTGCGAACCAAACTACTCTTAAGTGTAGGCTGCATGCCCAGGGTTAGATAATCAACAGACAATAAACTCAATGGCATCTTTGGTGGTTTCTCATCTTACGACGTCATGTCAGGGCTTTTACATTTAAAAGTATTATTATTTATTATTTTAAAATTTAACTTCATTGATTTTTTTCTTTCTCTTTTTATCTTATCCGTCCTTCATGTAGGGGATTCCTAAGGGTCTCACAGAGGAGTGGGTCTCTGTTTCTCATGCCTTCTCTTATGGTTTTTTTTGTTTGTTTGTTTTCTGTTTGTTTGTTTGGTCCAATCTCTATGTATTATTTTTTGTTTTAACTTATTATAATTCATTTCATTAATTTTTACAAATATCACTTAGAAGCCTTTGTTTTCTAATAAAGACAGAAATGACGTGGAGCCAGATGAGTGGGGAGGTGGGGAAGAACTGGGAGGAGTAAAGGAAGGAGACAACATAATCAGGATATATTATGAAAAAAATTTTCAATAAAGTGAAAAAAATAAAAATACTTAAAAATAAAAAAAATAAAACTCAGAACTATATTGATGGGGAGGTGAGGGTAGAGATCGTGGATCTGGGAAGAACTGGGGAGGGAGATATATGATCAGAATACATTGTTTGGAATTCTCAAAGAATTAATTATGTTGGAAACCCATGCATCCTCTAGGTTCCTATTGGTTTTCTAGTAACTAGACTGGTAAACACGAGAAAGGGAGTCACAAAATTATTCATAGTTTATGTCTGTAAAAGTGGAAGAGTTTCTTCTGCTCTCCATAACATGGCAGTTTCTGGGGCTCTTTCTTAATTTTCTCTGTTATGGTCATTCTTATTTCACAGGAAGGGGAAGTCACAGTAACAGAGGTTTTACATTACAATGCTCAGTTTGGGGTCCAGGGAAACGAATGAACTTAAATGCTTTCACCGAGTGAATTTCCTCTACAATGCATCTGGTACATAATTCCATTTATTAACATGTGCTCATTGTAATGGATGAGGCTTTATGACTTCGTGAATATGCAAATAATAATGTAAATTACAACAATGGCCTTCCCCTAATGCAAAATCACCCAATGAACAAGTGTAGTATCATTAAAGCAAGGATTAGCGGTGTTACTATGATTTACCTGTGCTTATACACTGTCTGATTCTTTCTTCTGGGAAGACCTACAATTAGTTGGCTCTAAGTCTTAGAACTGACAAAGAAGCTGGAAAACTGGGGCTTTGTTGTATTGGGCCAGTTTCCTTCAGTCTCTAGTTGTCTGCTCTTTGTTTCTTTGGAGCATATAGATCTATAAGTTATGGGAGCTGGTAGAAAGACTGAGCTGATGGGCCAATCAGTGTATAACTTAATGTAGACTCTCTGTGTGATTTTCTTTGGGGCTTGTAGGCTGCGGAGTACCGGGCAGGACAGAAACCACAATGAGCCAGCCCTCATGTTACAAGTCTTCATAATTTTCTTGTATATATGTTTTCAGAGTTGACCATTTGGTACTGGATGATTGATTGAAGAAGACTATTTCTCCCACTCAGCATTTTTTTTTTTTTTTTTTACTTTCTTGAAGTTTTTTCTGTAGAGCTGAGGACTTGTGGTCTTACCTCTCTACACTTTCACGTGTCTGCTGGTGTCTTCCTTGTAACATCAACTTTACATGAAATTTTGTTTCAGTCTTTTCTTTTTGTTATTTATTTTTATAATATTTTCCCAGAGGGTTCAAATATTTCCTCTGTTGTTTCTGTAAAGTATTCATAGTATGCTGTTTTTCTGTCATCTCTGAATTCTGGTTTCCTTCCCCCTTTTTATCTGGACTTTCTCTTCACTCTTTCTCTGTTCTTTCATTCAGTAAGGAAGATTCCATTTCCCAGCTGTTCAGTATGGGATTCCATTATTCCGAGCTTCTTCCACATATGGGACATTTTTCTTACAAGGGACTATTTTATAACTTACTAACAGCAAGCTCTTGGAGCTCTGAACTTCTACGTCCTTGCTACTATAATATTTAAGTTTTTTCTTCCCAGGTTGAATCTATGTTTAGTACTGTGGAAGCATGACATTAATTAACTATTCCACAGCTTTCTTGCCATAGCCAACAGAGCTGTCAAAGTTATTCAGGTTTGTAGAATGCCTACATGCTTGCTTGTGTTTTCACATTCATGAGAATACTTTGTCAGCATCATAGGTATTGTTTTTAAAAATTGATGCTGTTCTATATCTGCTAAAATGCTGTGGACGCTTGTGAAATTCTGTTAAAAGTATTATATCTCATATATTTGGCTATCAGATTTAATCCATAGATTATTACTGTTAAATATTGATATGGGAGTCCCCTCTGTGTTCTGTGATTGCTGTTAATTAATAATGATAAAGAAACTGCCTTGGCTTGTTGATAAGGCAAAACTTAGGTAGGCAGGGAGGACTTAGGAATGCTGGGAGAAAGAAGGGCAGAATCAGGGAATGCCATGGATCCGCCACTGGAAATTGACGTGCTGAAACTTTGCTGGTAGGCCATGACCTCATGACGATATAAAGATTAATAGAAATGGTTTAAATTAAGATGTAAGAGTTAGCCAATAAGAAGCTGGAGATAATGGGCAAGCAGTGATTTAATTAATACAGTTTCTGTGTGAATATTTAGGTTCTGGACAGCTGGGACAAACAAGCGGTTCTTTGCAGCAACAAATTATTTACCTTTATTGCTGTTATTCTATATGTAAGGGCATGATGGCTTATAGAAACTGGATAAATTTTCCAAAGTTGAAATTTGTGAATATTGGAATCAGTTTTAAACTTAGACATTTTTCCTTTAGAGCACTCATTTTTCACCACATGACTGACTTTGATAACTATCTCTCCGGGTCCTGTCAGCATACTCACATTGTAGATGTTAGACAGCTTAGAAGAGTGATAATTTCCATCAAAATGAGGGGAAAGAAAATCTGGATGTTAGGTATGTGGAGTAATACTTTTGAGAATTAGAAAGAAAGGCAAAATGGTTTTTTTTTTGTAAAAAAGAATGGGAGCCAAAGAATCATGAAGTGATTCGTGGAAGCGGTCAAGGCATGCCATCAGGGCATGCACTGCAGACTCTCAGGTTCAGTCTGGGCTTTGGATCTCATTGCTTAGGTAATGATATCCTTTAAAAGGATT
>JAQHUG010000013.1:8947405-8969873 GCA_028555095.1 Dicrostonyx torquatus | reverse complement strand
ACTATCATATCGTCTGCTAGGCCCCAAATCTTTCAGAGCTACTAGTTTTCTTTTAAATTTATTTTCAAGGCATGGCATGACCAACAAAGAAGGAAGGTTAGAATATATAACCAGGATAGGGAAGAGTCTGAGGGGTTGAATGTGGATGGATAAATGGGTGGGGTCAAAATTGGGAGGCATCCAAGGGATGCTGTCAACATTGGGGAGAAGTGGTGTGAGCAAGTTTTCTTGCCATACTTGATACCACAGGGACTTTACATAGTGACATCATTTGGTTTGAATGGAAATGAACCACAATTACATCAAATGGAACAGTATACTGAAATTGCATCCAAGATATTTGGAGCAATAATGACTGTACATATTTTTTCCATTTATACTGGTTGGTCTTTGAGTTCCTGTGTTCCCATGATATGAATTTGTGCTGAATTTTCAGAGTTCTACAACACGAGGCACTTTCCCTCTTATTGAAACTAGCAAAGAAGTAATGGTACATGTAGGAAATGGGGATGCTTGAGATTCATACATTATTTTTGAGTATGTTGCCCTATACAAGGTCATGTGTGTGTTTGTGTATGCGTGTATGTTTGTGTTTGATAGAAAACTTTAAAATTTTTAATAAGTGTCATTTAAAAATAAATCAAATTCAACTCTTCGTACTACCAGGTACCTTCTAGAAGAGCTTGAGCACTTAATCCAAGTCCTCCGTTTTAATTTCTGATTTCTCCTGTTTGTTTTGGTTACAATGGAATAAGCAATGTCAGTGAATGTTGCAGACAAAGGATATTTACTATTGCCCTAAGGCAGGAGCACACCTGGTCAGTCAGCAATGTTTTCCAAGGAGCTGTGGTGAAGGAAATATTTGTTCCTAACTACGGCATCCCTCACTGTAAAGGAGTAACAGTTATATCAGGCCGGTTTTGAGTTCTCACTATATACTCTTTGCTTAATGCCAAAGCTCTGTGACAGCCCCTAAAAACATACCAATAACTTTAATATCTGTTCTGGGATCTGTCCTGACATTTGAAATATAAAGATGACAAAGTCTTAATTTTCCCTGGATCATTAAGGTCTCGTCTCACACAATCTTTTTGAGCATTCTATTTGGTTAAAAATAGACTTCTTTTGAAAGTGGTTAGTATATAAGTAACTTCCTGCTTGTCATAAACATTTACAATTGTAATATGACCTTTACTACAAACCATGCAAAGACATTGATGGATCCTACTCAACTTTCTATTTCTGCAAGTGTTATGACTTGACTGCTCTTTAATAAAATTAATGTCACTAAGAGAAAGAAGTACATTGTGTATATGTGAGGGTATAGATAGATAGAGAGACAGAGATGGAGAGATGGAGAGGCAGAGACAGACATATACAATGAAAGAGTTGTACAGAGGCAGAGAGAGAGAGAGAGAAAGGGGAAGAGAGGATAGAGAGCTAACATAGGAACAAATGTGTGCCTCAGTGTTCAACCCAGAGGTTGGTGCTGGAGATCTCTCTCTCAGTGTATATTTTGGGACAGGACCTCTATCTGAATAAGAGCCCATTCATTAGCTATACTGGCTGACCAGCAAGATCCAGAACTTGGATTACAAACACATGCCACCTCACCACATCTGAATTTTTACCTGGGCACAAAGGATCTGATCTTTGTTGTTATCGCATGACTTTGCTGATCCATCTCCTCAACTCTGTGAGAATTATCTCACTGTCAACACAGCACATATAGAAATGAAAAACTTAAATACCACAGTGAGTGATACCAAACTATCTTCAAAAATGTAAAAAGAAATTGCTTGGGGTTGTAGAAACTAGAATGCCTAGTCTATTTCTTTATGTACGTTACAGATACAGTGTTGCCAATAAACCTAGAAACACAACATAGAAAACCTAAGACATATTCTAGCATGAACTGCATGGATGGAAAAGGTTTGTATTGTAGGACATTTGTGGATACAGGTTCCTTTGGCCTGGGTTATCCTGAAAACACTTTGGGAAGTAGATTCTCTGCCAGTGATTGATAAGGAGACAGAGTCGGGTAGATTTGGGTGACATACAATCACAGAAAAAGGAGTCAGTGTCTGGTCCGCTACATATGTTTGCTCTGAATTCAGTCATGTTGAAGATGTTAAAGTGAAGAATACTGTTTTGGAAAAGATCCCAACACAAATAATCACAACATCTCACCGGACCCTGGAAACTTTCCTCATGTTTCATCCTGTCATGGAAGTAGATTATCTTTGCCTTCAGATTTCTCCCTTGGAATTCCTGATAGTGCTATTGCTTTTCTTGCTTGTCTTTTAATATTGCTTTTATAAATAAGAAAAAAGGAAATGACTTCTGTGTACATAGAGTATCTCTAGGGTCTGCTGCTGTCTTGAGTGATGTGTAATGTAAAGTTTCGAACGTCTCTCCAAGGTATTATTCTCATTTTGCAAAACTCTAATTTAGGACCCATTGTTCACTGCCAGTATAAGGTCATTGTTTTAATCCAAGTGGATATTAGCATAGGAATTGATTCAAGGCAGGTTTCATACCACAATAAAATATGAGCTAGTGAATGACAGTGAGATGATAAGAAGGAATAAAAGGGGGAAAAGCATGTGTAAATGTTAATGTATTTTGTTCCATAATTATCTCTTGTTTACAGTAAAAGGAAAGTATACAATGATTATAGAAACTAAATAGATGTTTGTATCAGTGTGTGTGTGTGTGTGTGTGTGTGTGTGTGTGTGTGTGTGTGTGAAAGCACGCATCTGTGTGTTGATACTTGGGGGAATACATGTGGACATGTGTGTGAAGGCTAGAGTATTTTCTCAGGTGTTATTACAGTTAGATATTTGAGACAGTTCTCTTACTAAGCCTTAGAGTCAGTGATTAGATGAGGCTTACTGGTCAGAGAGCCAAGGATATGTTTGTCTCTATTTTAGAATTATAAGTATCTCCTATCCCATCTAGCTTTAACACATAAGTTCTGGATATGGATACAAGTTTTTGTGGTTACATAGCCAAGTTTAACCATTGAGTGGGTAAAATTCTCATTCCAAGGCCCATGTCTTTGCCTAAAACTAAGAATTGTCAATTCTTCAGACACACATGCCCAGTCTAAAATTTTATCTATGGGATGATATCAGTTCCAACATTTTAGTCCATGTTCAAACCTAGCAAATTAACTCCTTGATTTTTTTTTGTGGCAAAAGGAAAATAACACCGATGAAGCAGAATGGAAATGTATATTCTTATTTATGTTTTCTTTCTGTATTAAAATATTCATTATTTTACTTTGTTTATTCTTTGAGAAATTTGTGTGTTTACAATGAACAGCATGATCTTATGAGCTCCATTTTCCATGTCTAACTACTCTGGATCTCCCCAACATATCCACCTCCCACCTTCATGTCTCTTTCCTTCCCTTCCTCCTCCTCCTACTTCTTTGTTGCTTTACATATATGTTCATGCATTGTCCCCTGGAGCATTGGCAATCTACTAGTGTTAAAACCACACAGAATAATAATTCTCTTTCCCACAGAAGCTACCAAATGCCACTGGGTTCTTGGTTAGGATTTATTTTCTCTCTATATATTTTATAGACTTTAATGGATGCTAATAATGGTGCAAGCAAAGAACGAGTTCCTCTTATAGACAAAACAAATGAGTCCTTGGCTGTCTGTTGGTACATGGTCCAAGAATGGAGCCATATAAGATTTGAGTGCTTGTGATAAAACTCTAAGAAACCAAGAGACATGTGACCCTAGTTTCTTCAAACATACATAATTATTCTTGGAGAATCCTTTTGTGTCCTTGCAGGTGTAGCGGGCAGTAGTGAGTTTATTTCAGATTATTCATTACAACTGGCTATTGCTATTTGTTTGTATGCCTCTGTCCCATGTGGCTTCTCTGCCATGTGTATCTTGTCCTTGTGGTTTCTATGCTTTACTCACGTGACTTTCCTTAAGTCTCAGAGTAAAAATTGTCTGATGCTCTGCAGAAAGTTGGCTGTTGCCTGAGACTTTGGTCTGTTTTATTTATCACCTCCATTCTCCCAGGAATCACTGTCAATTGACTTAAGAAAAGCAAAATTAAAAGTTTAGAGTTTGCAAGATGAGGGATAAAAAAGCCTGATCTTGAATATACGACTAATCATTCAACTAATATATCAATCATGTTAATCTAGTATTATTTTCCAAGGATTGGTACAAATGACAAGGTATAAGGAGACATAGAGTTTACATATGGATGGAGGACCAAGAACTTGGAAATATGGCCCAAGTGAGTAGCCCAGGTGTTGTGCCTCTTGAAGCAACTGGTTGGCATTCTATTCTACCCATCAATCTACATTGCTATTTCAAACTTATGTGACCATACCTGAAAGGGGGGACGAGATGACACTCATGCACTCAAACTCTAATAGATACAGAGTCTTCTTATAATTTGTGGAAAAGGGAAAGTATACAGTATTCTCAGTTTTCTTTCTCTTGGGCTTGGTTGAAAGCTTTTGGGGTTTAGTTTATAGATACACAATGTGCTCCTTATCAATCTTCAGAAACGATGGCTGAACCATGGAATCAGTGTCAGCTGGAAGTCATTTACTAGTAAAGTTGTTAAACATTGGTGGAAAAATCTTTGCCTTGTCTGAATAACAGCAGTCATGTTTGTGATATCCACTATTCCTAAATTCTTATATCTATCATAGCCTGCTTATTATTTGCTGACTTTTTGTTACAGGGATTATATTTGGAGGATCATTATTATTTGAATTTTCCAAAGCTTCAAATAAAGGCAATTTCACAGCATGAGTCAGAAGTATCTATACATATGATTTAATATATCATGATTATATATTTTAATTCATGATTTCATATATCACGATTATACATTTTAATTCAATCTTAAGGCACAAAATTAATATCTAGATATATTCAATTTATTTTCTATGCTTCTTTAAGCTTCCATTGTTCACTATAAAATGGAGGCAATAATTTCCATTATTGAAAGTTTGCAAAGACTAAAAGATAATATGAGCCAGGTTTTGTGGAGTTCTCTATATTTGCAATGCATTCTTTGTTTACTTGCTTCTTATAATAGAATTGTATGCAGAGATGTTCTAGGCCTGTGAATCCAAAATTTCTACTGATATAACATGGTTGAATTTCTCTTTAAACTTTGAGAGTGGTGTATCTCATCTTTATATAATGTTAGAGCCAGAAAAGGCCATTTAGATGGTTTACTTAATATAATTTGATCATTTTATAGAATAAGAAATGGTGACCTTAAAGGCTTAGTGAATTTTAAGGTCATTTTGCTAGCTGGTAGCAGATAAAAAAATTGAATCTATTACAGCTAATTTTTACTCTGTTATCCTATCTAATAGCTGAAATTAAAGATGTCATGATTTTTCTCTGCGCTGTCTTCTTGCTAAATTTTTAATAAAAGAAATGAAAAACGATCTGATCTTTTATTCCCATTTCATCTTGGCTCAAGATTACTTACCCATGTTTTAAATAATTGGACAGCAGAAAAGGTCAAATTATGGATGTACTTCAAAGAACAGCAAGAACTGAAAAATTCCACATGGTTCAAATGTCCTCAAGAGGAAGAATCTTATTGTAGAGTCTATAAGGGTTCCAGTAGGAAAATAGAGCTACCACACAGACCAGCAACTAGCACTTAGCAGATTACCAACAACATGACCAAGAAGAAGACCAATGAAGACCCCTAGAGGAGAGTAAAATCAACAACCCATAGTGCTCATATAGTATTCAAGTAAGTACAGAGAAAATGGAAATAAAACCCCACCATTGCAGTTTGTTTACAAAAGAAGCATGCAGTTTTCAATTTGATGTTGTATGACTGGTGATCTCTGATCAGCAGCCAGGTATCAGTGTGTAGAGGTGTTCAGGTGAGAGGTTAGCATTAGGAGTCATGATGCTTAGGGGATTGGAAATGTAGACTTGGTGATTTGTATTTGGGTGAAGACCAAGACTATTTTCAAATATAAAGTTGAACATCAGTGATTTCTGTAGCAGCCACAGAGGTAGCCAAGACAAAGGTAGAGGTTTGTCCTGGATCTTTTTGATGCACCTTGGGAGATAAGATATTTCCACTGTAAGGACACTGGTCACGAGAATCAGCAAATCAGCAGTGCTAGTATGTGAAACAGGCAGTAGGGTCATGTAAGTCAAGGCTAGATGAAATCCCTCAGGTATACTGAAGGAGGATTTTTACTTAGAATGGCTGTCTCTCTTGTCCTGATCACTTCAGGACTGAAGCTGATTGTCACAGCAGATCACTTTATAGCATCATCTAGTACTGAACATTTCATGTTCCTACTCTAGACACACGGAGAATTAGGGACATGGATTACTGCTTCTCTGCTTTCTAGACTCTCAGTGTCAGGGAGATGTGTAGGAGGCTCTTCAAACTCAATTTAGCACTACATAGGATATTTGTATCATACTATTAGACACTTTCCAGCCTCATGTCTTCATCTCTGTCATAAACACACTTTGCTCCTATTTCTCCATCATCCTGCTTTTGTATAGTCTTCTTAAGCATTCTGATGTCTTCTAGAACTACTAGCTTATTCAAGTATTTTGCTTGTGC
This sequence comes from Dicrostonyx torquatus, assembly GCA_028555095.1. NCBI lineage: Eukaryota > Metazoa > Chordata > Mammalia > Rodentia > Cricetidae > Dicrostonyx > Dicrostonyx torquatus. The sequence goes on along the minus strand of JAQHUG010000013.1, from coordinate 8,963,267 downwards.
TAGCAATGACCAGACTTTTAATTTATCAGTTCCTTTCACTCACATCTTTAGGTGATTCAACGTTTGCTCCCTGATGAATTATGTCTATCTGGTAAAACTAATGTTTCTCTTTAACTTTCTAACAGTTAACTTGGACTTAAAAATCACCACTTGCTATCTAGTTTATAAGAAAAAATGAGATACTTTAAGAGCTTCTTAATTTTCATAAGACATAAGGTGTGGTTGTTATCCTTAAGTGTTATCATAAACATTATTCAACAGTATAATGGCTACTGTGAAGAAACAAAAATGTGCTATCTTCTCAGTGAATTAAAATTTTAGATCAAACAAACAACACATCCTAAAAAGTTAAGGAAAGAACTACATAAAGTTGGAATAAATACCCAGGAGATAATCAGGCTGTAAGGTAAGGGTGTGTGTGTGTGTGTGTGTGTGTGTGTGTGTGTGTGTGTGTGTGTGTATACACGTGTGTGTGTATGAGAAGTGGGGAGAAGAATGACAGCATGTGTTTATAAAGAAGAAACCCATTAGAAGATATTTGTGAGAACCCTGGAATGTTCTTTGGTGACTTCAATTGACAATAAACTAGTTTATAGTTATTAAGGGATTGCTCTTCTCAGTTTAAACAGTAGCTATTAGATTTATAATTACTTGGAACAATCACCACTAGCCTCCTGGAGTCATTCTGGCTTTTCTCCAAAGGAAGGTTTTTTTTTTTTTAATTTTCCCACTATTAACAGATATGTTTCACAGCATGAGCTATATACTACATAGATACTTTCACTGTAGGAAGGGGTAAGTGTACATAAAAGTAGCAGTTAGCCCTGGGATACAAGGCCTCTGTCCTTGCAGAATGTGTAGTTATAGAATAAATATCACTACTTGTGTGCCGTGTATTTATGTGTTTATTGTACTTGTTCTGGAGGCAAAGTTTGATGGAGCCTATGACAGGGAAAGAGGACTCTACAGATGTGTAGCCCTGTCCACGGGAATTTTGGCATGTGCAGACCATAGATGTCATTGCCACCATTGAAAGCGTGATGATGACTTGTATGAACTGGATGTTGGTGTGATAACCAGGCACATAGAGGGGCTGGGAGCATTAATTCCATTTTTGGACCAATATGGTGCAATCACAGGAGATAATGAGACAGTTCTGCTCTTGATGCTCCTGAGAGGGAGGATGGGAACTTTATGGCTCTGGAACATCTGGAGACAATGTCAGCAATTTCTTGGCTTCTTTCTTGATTCCCTTTTGCATTCATCTGTCTTAGAACTCAAAGAAAAATGCATGGACTGGGATGTAAACTTGTAATATGAGTGTCATCATTTGGGGGGAAAGTGAAGCTGCCTGACTTGCCTTAATTCCAAACTTCTTCTCAGCTTTAGTTCAAAAGATTTGCTGCACAGAAGAACATGGGGAGTTATGGATGGATTAATTATCACCTTCCTGTTAGAATGTATAAAATCGCTAAACCCACAGTGTTTTTGAGCCAGCGTTTTAAGTCCCAGATACATGTAGGGATTAAGAAGGAATACACTGATGATGTGTGCACACCATACTCCAAGGAACACACTGGCTTTGGACTTTTGCACTTCCAGTCTCCACTTCACAAAATCTTTTCTTTGCGTGTGTTTTTTTCTTGCTTCCTACAGCCAAGGGTCTAACTATATCTCCCCAATTCTATCCCTTTTATTCTCAATATCTTCTTTCTCTTTTTTCCACTTCTTCCTCCTCCCTCTCCTTCCCTCTTTCCCATATTTTTCCTCTTCCTTTGTCCAATTTTTCCTTGGTTCTATTTTATCTGTGGAAGAATATAATGTGTTAAGAATATGTGAAGGGCTTTCTTTGAGTCAACTTATTCATATAGTGGACTCAATTTCAGGAAAAATAAGTATGACCAATAATTTGCTGGCAGGAAGCCCTAACAGCGATGACATATGGATGAAGAAAATTACCCTAAAAGAGATTTTCTCTCCTCAGGTCAATTTTTCCTCTAGACTAAAATTTGTAACTCCTGCTGAAATCAGATATATCAATAGTCAGCAATATTTGCTGCATTCCTGTGGCCAAATTTACCAGAAACTAGAACAAAATAAGGATATGAGATATGAGCGATGGCTTTCTCAAGAAGAATAATTCTGTCCCCTGGGTAGAAAACTGAACTTAATATTGAGAATTGGAACTTCTTGTCATAGAACTGTCATTAGAAGGGAACATCCTTGCAAGAATCATCACAAAATTCCCTGATTGCTCATCACTTCTTAAAGTACATGGATACTTTTACATAAAGGGTAGTGGAGTATAGCTTCTTCTCACACCCCAAACAATAATAAAACAAATAAAAACAAAACACTCTGGTTTAATATAAGTTTAGAACATTGTAATTGAGGTCTTTTTATTAATTACCAACAGCACCCATCAATCACAGAATTCTTTTAACAGAATTTATATAGAATATAAATATTACCGCTTTGTGGTAGACTAATGTCTTGGTATTAGCACTCTAGAACATGTAGAATGCTTTTGTTCTTTTGGGTATGATGTCACCAGTAATGCCCCTTGTTCCTCTTGCAGGTGTGACTAGAACCCAGTTTGGTTCCATGAAGTGCTAGTGTATGTAATACACAGGTCATGAATCTTTCCCACAATAACACTTTGAATAACTCTTACATTTGGGCACTAATAAGGTCATTTCACCGAAAACAAGAGATGAAATTATTTGCCCAGCAGCACCTAGTTAGCAAGTGGTGGAACTAGAGTGCCATCTGTATACAAAGCCCTACCACAGTTTTTTTTTCATGCTGCTATGATGACTTTTTCAAGTTTTTCTGGGCCCTCGGCCTGGGAACACAGTTGATGAGCCTTGTATGTAAAACACCCTTCATCCTGCTCATACTTTGGGCCAAATGGTGCACACCATGCTTTCATAGTCTCAAGAGTTGCTTCTCTACATGTTCTTTTACAATCCCAGGGGTACTAATGCAAAGGCTTCTGATATTTATACACCTTGATTGAACGAATCAGCCTGTTCTACCAAGAACTGAATTCTTGTCATTTCTCTTCACAGATCCCTCTTCCCCTAGACTCCCAAGTCTGACTTCACCAATTATAATAGGCCAGCATGCCTCAATGTTTCCCTAGGCTTTTACAAAGTCAGCTTGTTAGGAAAAAGACTTACCATTGACAAACTTACATAGCAACACTGAACCATCGCACCTTCTCTGTGCTCAAGAACCTGCTGTCTTGTGAAGTTAATAGGGACCCTCAGAGAGCTCAGAGGAGACATCAAAATGCAGAAAATATTTTGATGTAGACTGAATTGTTTTTAATTATTATTTGTGACAATATCATGCTTGTATATGATGCATAGTGATCATATTTATCCCTTATAGTCTCTTTTCCATCCTATTTCTGGTAACCCAGTTATCTCCTACTGGCCCCCCTTCTTACCCTAATAACCCTCAATTTCCTTTATTTTTATTTCAAGCTGCATGAATGGAGCCCTAGATGCTATGTGTTCATGACTGAAATAATCACATCATATCCAGAAGTTAACATCCCACTGCATATATCCCACACATCAGCTCTCACAATCCCTCCATTCCCTCTTCCATGATGGGCCTTGCTTAGGCTTTGTGAGGGCTGACATAGGTGCCAAATATGGGGCAAGAACTCAGGAATAAGTTGTTCTCAGCACTTTGACAAGTTATGAATTCCTAACTTCAATAGTTCAACCATACTGAGAGGCTTCTATGATCAAAGTTAGAGCTGTACCTGTCTCTGAATAATAATATAAATATTTGGAAGACCATTTAACTACAGCTCCAAGTTTAAATGTTTGATGATGAGGATGATTGGAGGTAAAATAATCTGACTACCCTAAAATAAATTATCAAAGTATTATAAATACAGTATGGGAAAACTCTTCTTAATAAAGAGCTCCTTATAAACTTCACTGAATGTCTTTTAAAAGTTCACACCATGACCATAGTTTACATTCCCTGGCATGCATAAGTTTTTTGTCACCTGTCAAAGGTGTTGATTGAAGCATTCTTGCCCTTGAATTAGGGAAAATTATAACATCAGGAACGTGTTAATTCTTGCCTTGTTGAACCTTCTCTGTGCTGCAATGATGCTTCAATTAAAAACTAAATGTAAAGAAACAATAACTTCTATTGTTTTATCTTGAAATTTCTTTACTGCTATAGTTCTGAGTAAAAAAAAAATTATCTATTGAGAAACCAGAATTTATCAGTGAGTAATACTCTTTGCTTTCTCTGGGTGGAGTTAAGAGACAGAATGTCTCTTCATTATGTTTCTATTGACAAGATAAAACACCAGGTCCAAGGAAACTCATAAAAGCAAGTGTTCACTTTGGGACTTATATTTCCACAAAGTTAGAGCACTGCCATCAATGGTGGGGAATACTGTAGCAGGCCTACAGACATGGCCCTTAGATCAGTACCTGATGACTCAAATCTCTATCCATACACACAAGGCAGAGAGATCTGACTGGGAATGGTAGTCTTTTGAAATCTTAAAGCAGTGATTCTCAACCTAAAAGTTTGTAACTCCTTTGGAAGCCAGATGATCTTTTCACAGGGTTGGCTAAGACCACCAGAAAGCACAGATATTTATATTATAATTCATAACAGTAGCAAAATGACAGTTATGAAGTAGCAAGAAAAATAACTTTATAGCTGGGGTCACCACAACATGAGGAACTATACTAAAGGGTGACAGTATTAGGACAGTCACCAGTATTAGGAAGAACCAGTGACTTAAAGCCTGATCTGAGTGAGAAATCTTCTCCAAGAAGGCCACACCTCCTAATCCTTTCCAAACAGTTCCACTAATTAGGAAACAAACATTCACTTATTTGATTGAGCCTAGGAGTGCATTCCCATTTAAATTACCACAGTATGTTGGCGATCATTCAAGACTGGATGTCTTAGTTAGGTATTCTATTGATAAAACACCATAACCCAACAGTAAGTTGGGGAGAAAAGGGTTTATTTGGCTTACTCTACCATAGCACTATAGACCATTGAAGGATGTCAGGACAAGAATGGAAACAGGGCAGGATCCTGGAGGAGGAGTTAATGCAGAGGCAATGGAAGGGATTGCTTCCTGTTTTGCTTCCACTGACTTGCTGAGCCTGCTTTCTTATAGAGCCCAGACCTCTGGCCCAGGGATTGCAACACCCACTGTGGGATGGGCCTTTGCCAAATGATCGCAAATTGAGAAAATGCCCTACAGCTGGATCTCATGGCAGCATCTCCTCAACTGTGGCTCCTTCCTCTCTGATGACTCTGGCTTGAGTCAAGGTGACACAAAACAAGTCAGTACGCAGAATCTCTACTAGAACTCTTAGTAATTAAGTGAAAATGAGTATAGCTAAATTTTAATACTAGAATAAACACTGTGCATGATCTAAATTAAAATGTGTGTGTGCCAGGAACATGCTGAGTGCATATGTGTCTACTAGGAATGTGCTGAATGCATATGAGTCTACCAGGAATGTACTGGCTGCATATGTGTCTACCAGGAATGTACTAACTGCATATGTGTCTACCAGGAACATACTGAATGCATATGTGTCTGCCAGGAATGTACTGGCTGCATATGTTTCAACCAGGAACATACTGAATGCATATGTGTCTACCAGGAACATACTGAATGCATATGTGTCTACCAGGAACATACTGAATGCATATGAGTCTACCAGGAATGTACTAACTGCATATGTGTCTACCAGGAACATACTGAGTGCATATATGTCTACCAGGAATGTTCTAAGTAGTTCTCCATTTTTCAGATAAGGAAAGTGGGATTTGTTAGCCTCTCCCAATCTGCCCTATTAACTATCCTGTGCTTCTCAAATACAGCTAAAAAATCTGACAGAGAGCTGTGTATTCAGTATCCAAATGCCAATGGCAATCACTTGTTTGACTTATATTCTGCACACTCCAGATTGTGCGTTCCTTGTAGCTGAGTCTTATTATGTCCCTGCTGTTCTCTTCAGGTGTGGATAAGGGGATATCAACCATTGATATTTGTTTTTAGCCTTAAAAATTGCTTCTATTATCTGTAGAGTCTCTACATACTTGGTTAGAGGAAATATAAAATACAACAAGGGAGTAGGATTTGTGGAAGAGAAGGTTTGACCCCTATTTCTCCTGCTTGTTCTGTGGCTGAGTAAGGTTACCTCCCTAGACAATAACTTCCTTATCTAAAATACAAGAGCCAAGTGAGAAAATGTATAAGAACCATATATACTTCAGAACTCATTCACATAATCATGGTTTATGTCATTTTAAAAATAAAATTATATTAATACAGCTCCAGTGTCATCAATATGATATAATGTTAGAATTTTCCTAAGACTGGCTTTATGCCCCCATAACCACTAAATGAAATCTAATTAGTCTTATCAGATCATAAACTGACTTTACGACATAAACTCCAAACATATAAGCTTCATGGTATAGCAAATTAGTACACATTTGTGGCGTGTGTGTGTGTGTGTGTGTGTGTGTGTGTGCATGTGTGTGTGTGTGTGTACAGTAGGGTATCAAATACCAGTTTTGCTATCTGAGCCTTAGTTAACAGTAAATAAAATAAATTAAATCTAGGTAGAATGAGTATAAAATTCAATGCTAGTTGACTGAAATAGAGTGTTTTACTCTTGCTCTTGTCTGGCAGTATATCTCTTTATCTGCTCTTGGCATAGACAACAGAAGATGGGCATTGGTCAGAGGAAAGTGGCTGCCCACAGCAATCTCTAAAGTGTTCACTCTTAACTATTATTTTCATTTTGAATTTCTTTTCATCACATAATTAATGACTCTAAACATATGGCTCCCAGAACTTTACATGTGGAATTCTTTCAAAATCTGGCAATCTTTACATGCAGGATTCTTTCAAAATTTGGCAATTGCTAGTCGTATGAGGCCATTGAATAACTGAAATCTAAGTATCACAACTGAGATAATTTTTTGTATATATTTTTTGAGATAGGATAGGAGTTCTCTGTATAACAGCTCTGACTATTCTGGAGCTCACTTTGTACAGAGATACATCTTTTGTTGTGTGTGTGTGTGTGTGTGTGTGTATGTCTTTCTGTGAGGGTATATATGGAAGGAAGCACAGGTAATCATAGAGGCCAGACGAGGTGTCAGGTTCCCTAGTGCTGGTGTTATAGGTGGGTGTGAGTCACCTGATACAGTTACTAGGAATACAACTTGAGTCTTCTGCAAGAGAACATATCACCTTAACAACTAAGTCATATCTCCACATTTCCTGGGGATGTACTTTTAATTGAATTTAGCTATTTGCAATTCACATTTCCTGCTTTGTTTTAGTAATTGATATATTATACTGACATTTTAGTCTGAGAACCATCTTCCCCCATCTACCATATATACTTGAGGAAATCAACATTTTCTATCATTCAGTTTATATATATATATATGAAATTTGTTATATGAAGTGCCCTTATGAATAGTTCTTTTGAAAATATTAATATATAATTTACTTCTAAAGATCCTTCTTCCACTAATTACAACTAAAATATTTTCTCTTATGATCATTTTTTTGTGTTTCATAATATTAGTTATTACTATAATAATGTGGTAAACAGAACCCACTCTCTCATTCTTATTAAGGAATCAATAAGTGGTTATTAGAATCATTTAGAAAACTTACTTTCAGTTTTATCAAAAGAGGCCAGTAAATATCTAATGAGAGGGAGCTTAAGCTACAAATTGAAGGAATTTACCCAGTGCATCCAGACAATGAGGGAAGCCAGCGTTCTTCACAGAGTGAGTTTAGCAACATTAATTTGCAGAGTAGCTCCCTTCTAGAACTTCATGAAGGGGCTATGAGTTCAAAGTTATGAAGAAACAGAACAATAGAATTTGGAATTGTGGTAATTCTCTTTCCAAGGCATTTCCCCCTCTGCATGTAAGTGACTGGCTTCCTAATTGACCATGCTGAGTTTCTCAAGTGGAACACTGTCATATCCATTTCTTCTAAATGAATACTCAGAGCATATGATATTTATGATACTTGATTTTAAACCACTTTTCTTTGGATACTTCATCTCTATATTTAGAAAAATCACAAAAATTGAGATAGTAATAAAAATGTAAAATGTAATTGAAACAAAGATACCAAAACTAGGGCTGGGTTTCAGGTATTGCATTAAGTTTAATGTCCTTTATGATTCCCTCAAAGTTGTTCTCTGTAACTTGATTTTGTTTGGCCATTTATCTCCTCTTCCCTCCCCTGTTCCATCTTCCATTTCAAAGTGAATGAAACCAAGTCATTTGCTGTAATGAGAACCTATGCAAGCAGAGCTATGGCAGAAGCCAGAAAGTCTATAATTATGATTATATTCAAGCTGCTTTCCCTGGTGGACCCAGATTGTTTTGTATATAACTATAGAGCAATTATGCTCAAAGATGAATTCAATCAGAATTCTGAGCTGGCAAAGACAGGGCTCACACTGGCTCTCCTGTACCTTCTATGCTTGTACACAGAAATGTGATTGCTGTGTGCTATCTGTCTCTAAATTGCAGCAGACTAGTTGAAAGCGAAGGCTGAGGAGTCGTTTCTGAGGCTCTCTCTTTAAGAACTAAGTAGTAGTTGTTAAGCTGACTTTTCTCCTTCCAGGAGCATTGGTCTTTGATGGCTCTCCTCTGTGGCAGTGGATCTAAAACTTTAGTTACCAGCTGAGCTGAGAAGTGAAAATCAAGAGAATCACCTGACACAATTCCCATTGACTACATCTCCTTTTTAATAATCCTACTTAGTTTTCAGTCTTGCCTCTGTGAAAACTCACTGGCTTCCTTCAGAACCTCACGGGCACATGTAAATGATTTGCTCGTTGCATTTAGTTTTCGACCTTGCTTGGTCAGATTGAGAGAGAAGAAAAAAAACATGCTATTTAAACTTCTATTTTTACAAGTTATCATTAAAAGCAATGGACTTCATTACAGAATTTTCATGCTTGCTTTGTTTTTGCACCCTGACTCTGACGCCAGTCCCTTCCTCTCTTAACTCTTCATCCTCTTCTCCTCCCTACTGCCACTTCTACTTTCACATCACATTTTGTTCATCTTGGTCTTCCTTTTCCCCTCTTCTCTACCCTCTTCCCTTTAGTCCTCCTTTCTCACTTCCACCTCCTTTGCCCCATTTAATATCATGACCAACATTCACATGCATGCACCTATAGGAACTAAAACTGAGGATCTGCACAGGAGAGAAAATCTGTGTTGTTTGTTTTTCTGAGTCTGTGTTACTTTGTTTAACATAGTAACTTCCCGTTCATCATTTCTTTTTTCTGCAAATGTTTTGATTTCATTTTTTAGAGTGGAATTTAAGTCCTTCTGTGCATATATACCAGATTTTCTTTATCTGAATGTTAAGTGATATCTCTGCCAGATTCACTTCCTAGCTATTGTGCACAATGTAGCAATAAATATGGATGTGCAAATGCCATTATGGGAGAACTTAGAGCCCCTTTGGCATTTATTCAGTTCTATTTTAGGTTTCTGAGGAAACGCCATGCTGATTTCTATAGTGGCCACGTTAATTTGCAATCCCAACAGATGTGAATAAGAGTTTCTTTTTCTACACAGCTTCACTAGCAATTGTTGCCATTTGTTTTCTTATTAGTCATTCTGACAGAGGAGAGAAGGAATCTCAAAACAGTTTGAATAGAATTTTACCAATTAAAGCACTGGAAACATCCTCAAGTACTGACAGGTGGGATTGCATGATATTAAATAAACTTCTGCACGTTGTTGGAAAGCATCAGTAAAGACGCGCCCTCTAGAAGGAAGAGAATCTGAAGTTGGTTGTTTTTACTCTTTTGCTTCTTGGGGCCACCATCCAGCTCCCAAATAAATATACGGAGGATTATTCTTATTTATGAATGCCCAACCTTAGCTTGGGTAATTTCTAGCCAGTTTTTCTTTAATTATTCCATCTATATTTTGCCTCTGGGCTTTTATCTTTCTCTATTCTACATACCTTTCTTTACTTCTTACTCTGTGGCTTGCTCTGTAGCTGTGCAGCTGGGTGGCTGGTCCCTGATGTCCTCTTCTCCTCCTTTAATGGCTCCCCATTTCCTCTTCCTAGATTTCTACCCCTATTAATTCTCTCTGCCTTCCAACCCTGCCTATCCTTTCTCCTGCCTCACTATTGGCCATTCAGCTCTTTACTGGGCCAATCAGGTGTTTTAGACAGGCAAAGTAACACAGTTTCATAGAGTTAAACAAATACACCATAAAATAATGCAACACATCTTGGTACCATCAAACACGTGTTCCACAACATAAACAAATGTAACACATCTTCAACTAATATTCCACAACATAAATCTTTGCTGCTTATATTTCAGACAAGGATTTATATTTAAAATACAATAAGAACTGCAAAAATTAAACACCAAAGCCCAAATCCTCCAGTTACTATATAGGCTAATTAACTGAACAGTTACCAAAAGGTGCTCAGATGACTGGTAAATATTTAGAGAGTGGTCAAACAATTTTTTATATTTATTATTTATTTTTGTGTATCTGTGTATACAAGTGTCTTGGCACAAGTGCCCTCTCCTTCCAGACTTGTGATAGATGGACACCTATGTACTGATGACAGAGTCATTGACAATCTGCCTTAGTTCTTTATTTCCTCTGTAAGATTCAGCAATATCCAGTGGCTTAACACAACACAGACATCATGACACTCTTTGGGCATAATTTCTGAAAGTATTTCATGGTACCAAAGTATCCATGGGGATGTTTTAGATTATGTCCAGAGGGGACACTGCTTCCTATCTTTTCCATTTGTTTGAGGCCTCTAACTCCTTTGGCCATCCTTAAATGGGAGCATAGAATCTTTCCTCTTCAGTGGCCTTTGTTCTTACCCTTGACTATATAAAGACTCAGTGATTACATTCCACCCACATGCCTCTTCCACTACATTTTTACTATTCCAAGATCCTTAACATAATCACAATTGAAAAAAAAATATCCTTGCAATGTAAGGTCACAGATTCACATGTTAAGTTGGCTAATACTGACTGTCCACTTAAAAAGATCTAGAATCTCATCTAGAAGATAAACCTTTGGCTGTCCTTGTAAGGGAGGTTCTGGGTTAGGCTAATTCAGATAGGAAGATTCACTGTGAATTTAGGTGGCATCATTGCAGAGCCTGGGATCCCAGACCAAATAAAGAGGTGAAAATGAGCTGACCACCGATATTCTTGCTATCTCAAGCTCATGCCACCACAATTTCAATGCTATGACTGACTGTACCCTTCAACTGTGAGCTGAAATAGAGCCGTTTTTAATTGCTTTTGCTGGGTATTTTATTACAGCAGTGAGAGAAGTAACTAATACATAAATTCTGGGAAGTAGGATTCAGACATTTGTGGGGAGCATAATTTGTCCAGGAGAGTTCTTTTGCATTCTATCTGACACATACTTTAATTTGTTTGTTTACAATATGTGTCATGTGGTCATCTCTTTTTCCAGATGTACACCTCAGACTGTACCTGCCTCTCAACTTAAAGCTCCTTTCTAAATATTTGACAAGAAATACATAGATTTTCACTGATTGTGTAAAAACTTTGCTTTATACTTAATTATTTTTCTTTCTCTTAACTCCTAGGGAACTCTTTTTATAGCACTTGAAGTGTAGTTTTATGAAATGACGAGACCAACCAAACACTGCAGTATTTATAATGTATACATGTAGATAAAATGAAAGCCATCATTCATTTACTTGACTAATTTTTACTTGTTTTAGCACAAATTTTCCCGTAAGCTTTCAGAAAGGATTTTAGTAACAGAACTGAGGGCTCCCCAAAATGGTAAGGAGTGGTGCATCAGCTAGACTGTGTGCTGCCTGCCCTTCTCTCCTCCCCCTGTTGATTGTTCCCAACAGCTGGGTAACTTGTTTGGCAAGAGAACCCCTTGGAGCTGAATTGCAGATTCCCTGGGAGCTTAAGGAATTACTATGTGGGTCGAAAGGTATCACACAGTGATGAGTAAGTATGGATTAAAGGATGAACAAACAAATGAGATGCCATTTTTGCAGTGGTGTGCTATTTAAAACGCTTTCCCTTGATGGGCAGTGATCAGTGGCTGCTGTACTCTCTCCTGTTACAGTTTGAGTTCTGTTCCAAACTCCCACAAGGTCAAAGGGAAAACCTTTCCCACTCTTCGCATTTTGTAGATAATTATTTCTATTTTCTTTGTGTCTGCAAGGTTAACAGCGGGAAAAATAGTGGCTGGGTGATATTTATCTTACCTACCTATCTCCTAACTTTGTGAATTACTTAAATTCTCTTTTGTCGTCTTAACTGGCTGCATATCTTTCTAGCATACTTATCTGTGTATATTCTATTAATTAAATTAATTATTTTGGTCACATATTTGTATTGTGGATTCTTGTTTGGTTGCTTGGTTTGGTTTTGAGAGAAGGTCTTACTGCTGAGTACACGGTAGAAAAAAACTCACTTTTTATCTTAAGTTAGCTCTGAGTCAATGGCAGCCCTCTTGCCAGAGCCTCTTGAGTGCTGGTGTGACCCATCATGACCAACAGTTTTCAAATTTTAACAAATTGAGCTTAGGTGCATTCACTCTAATTTATGTGTTACTGTTTTTGTTTTACTATGAATTAAAAATTAGAGATGGTGAAAAAATATATTGTGTCAAAGTAGTTGAAATATATGCTGATGACCACTGAAGATAATGGTAAAGATAATGATGGTTAGAAAGAAATGCGTGATGAGGGGTTAGTAGAAGAAGAAACCCCCATGCTTGTGTCAGACTTGCCAGCAAATCCACATTAGGTCACTCACGGATATTTCAGCCGTACTTCAGGCATTTTTTTTTCTCCTCCTTTTTTCCTCCCTAGTTTTTTTTTTCTGTGAACCATTGATTAAACATTTCAATTTCTAAAATTGGAGTTCTATTTTCTATTTCTGTTTTTTTCCACAGAATAATATTTTTTATTGATCATAACCATGGAAAAATATAATTTCCTGCCTCTGGCGGATTTTTGTAACTTTCTGAATGCATGGGGGAAAAAGGCTTAATTTTTGTTATCTACTTGATGAAGTTTAGAACAACTATGGGTGCTGTAACTGGAGGTTTCTCTTCTGCCTGCCAGTTCTCGAATAAATACTCAGAGGTTTAATATTAATTACAAACTGTTTATTCAATAGCTCAGGTTTCTTACTGGCTACCTCTACATATAAATTAAGCCATTTCTAATAATTTGTGTATTGCCACTTGCCCAATGGCTTACTAATAATACTCTGACATCTTACTCCTTCTGCTTCTTCCTGATTCCACCTTCTTTCTCCCTATCTCTCTGCTTGGATTTTCTGCCTAGTTCTATTCTTCCTGGCTATTGACCAAATCAGTTTCTATATTAACCAATGATAATGAGATGTATTCACAGCATACAGTGGGACATCCTGATGTGGGATTCCCCTCTGCATGTTGTGAATACTTTTATTACTGCTGGTTAATAAAGAAACTCTTTTGGCCAATGGCTAAGCAGAGTAAAATTAGGCAGGAAATCTGAAGAGAGAGAGAGAGAGAGAAAGAGAGAGAGAGAGAGAGAGAGAGAGAGAGAGAGAGAGAGAGAGAGAGAATTGAATAAGCAGAGTCAGGGTGATGCCATGTAGGTGACAGAGGAGAAAAATGCCCAAAACCTTTCTGGTAAACCACAGCCTTGTGGCAACACAGATTACTAGAAATGGGTTAATTTACTATGTAAGAGCTAGCTAGAAGTATGCTTGAGTCATTGGCCAAACAGTGCTGTAATTAATATAGTTTCTGTGTTTCTATTCTGGTCTGGGTGGCCAGGAAACGTAAAGCACAGTCTCCATTTACAGCATCCCACATTGGGGTGTGTCTCTGAGTGTTTCAGGAAAGGCTTAAGGAGTAGTGTAGGCACATACTGTGGGAGCACTGTTCTTTGAGGTGGCATCCTGAGACTGAACACAAAGGAGAAGATGATAAGCAGCTTTCCAATCTCTCTGTTTCTTGAGTGCAGACACAATTTGACCAATAGAAGCCTAGTCTCACTACCACGATTCTCCCTGCATTTTCCATGTGCTCTCAAACTGCACAGAAATGAACAATTTCTGCCTCAAGCTGTCTGTGTCAGGTTGTTGTAGAACAGGGGTCTCTGGGAAAATCTGCCACTGACTCAGCTGAGTCTGCTAGCAGAACTCTCCAAGGAGTCAGTGAAGCCGTGGGTATGAACAAAATATGATTGTATGAGATTATCAAATGGCTAATAAACATGAGGACAGATTAAACAAGAAGCCATAACAATCCAATTTTGTTGACTGTTGACATTTTCTGATAGAAAAGAAGATTTAAGAGAGTATTTAGACCCTTACCTGGGATTCAAGGCACACCTTTCAGCCAGTCATATCCAATGCTTCCTTAAGTTTACATGATCTCAGTGTCTGAGATGCTACAATATATAGGTCGGGTGATGGTAATTGAGATGGAATTCAGTTGTGTGGCTATCAGGCAGCCATCATTCACACTTCTGTAAGCAGCCTCTCATCAAGAGAGAGGGAGAAAAAAAGTGGAGGAAAGAGTATATATATGATATCATACACACACACACACACACACACACACACACACACACACGAGAAAGAGCAAGAGAGAGCAAGCAGATGAGAGGGGGCAAAGGGGTGAAGAGGAGACAGCAGCACGGCCTAGTTTAGATTGCCTTCAAGGACACACTCCTTTTGTCATCCTTCTTCCAGCTAGACCATGCTATTAACATTTTGAGAAACTCCTAAAATAAAATGTCACCAACCGAAGACTTAAGCTCAACGCATGAGGCTGTGGGGATGTTTCATATTTATATGCATGTGTAAGAGTTTTCTCAAAAGTTTATAATGACTCTTGTACCAGAACATCCTGCAGTTGGTGATTCCATAGCTTTTCTACATCTCATGCATTTTCATAATTTTCTACATTTTCTTCAGCAAACTCAATCTTGCTGTGTCTATCAATATTTCCAGACCTTAACCAACTGACTGAGCAATGGCTTCATGATGTGATAAGCTAATTTCAAGCAAGTTAGTTGGGATACATATCTTTTGAGCATTTCAATTCAGGGAATCTTTAAGTTATGAATTGTTTGTTTTCTTTTTCAGAAACCACCACTCCGAGCCAAATGACAAATTAATAATGGTGTTTGATTGAGGATATTTCATACATTAAGGTCTAGGTTGCACAATATTACTAACCATTTTTTATGTCACAAATTATGAATTTGAGGTTAATTGAGTACAAAAATAACAGGAAAAGGGATTTTGATCTTGCTGAAAATAGACTGTAGTAGATGAAGTAGCAGAAATTTGAGCCTTGTCTCATTCTTCCAATAGTACACACTGTTAAGGACTTTCTTGAATGATTTTCACATATTTCCACCTCCTGGCATTGAATATTTCATCTGTAAAGAGAGATTTCTTTAAATAAATGTTATTATTATTATGTTGCTCAGTGTGTGAATATGAATATGTGGAGGTATATGTATCTAAGTACTCAAATGGAGGTCATAAGACTATTTCATGGAGTCAGTTTTCTCCATTCACTTTGATGTGGATCCATGCTCATAATGTGGATTCTTATATCATAAGACCTGAATGGAAAGAGCTGCTACCCTCTGAGTCATACTGACATCTGAGAACTCTGACCCTAACCAATAAACCTTTCAGTCTAAGGAAACCCAACCCTGAGAAGTCCTAATCAGTCAACCTTTCAGTCCAGTAATAACCTGAGAAGACCTAACAGGTTGGCCACT
>JAQHUG010000013.1:8915545-8937089 GCA_028555095.1 Dicrostonyx torquatus | reverse complement strand
TATTTTTACAATATTGTTTGGCCAATAGCTTAAGCATATGACTAACTGATATCCTAAACTAACCCATCTCTATTAATCTGTGTATCACCATGTGGCTGTGGCTTACTGCTTAGAATTCCATCAGGCATCAGTTTCTGGTGGGGGCTACATGATTTCTCCTAAACTCTGCCCTTTTTCCTTCCAGCATTCAGTTTAGTTTTCTCTGCCTAGCTAAGTTCTGCCCTGCTATAGATCCAAAGTAGTTTCTTTATTCATTAATGGTAATCACGACATACATAAGGGAATCCCACGTCAAAGGATTATCTTTAAAATTATGAGAGATGGGAAATCGATCCATCACAGGGACAGGGTTGCACAGGCCAGACTGAGCTACAGAACTCATTAAGTCAGACCTAGCTTGAGAAGCTTGGCTTTTTTGTAGTAGATGAAGCTATCAAGAGACAGGGAGTAACAGTTCCAGAATGGATGCTGTGTATGGCCCTTCAGATTCTCATAGAAACAGGATCATTGTTCACTGTTTCACACACATGCTTTTTCTGATTTCTTATCTATCTTTCTGTGAGGCTTTCCATATAATTTCAGTCTTTGGTTGTGACTTGCTAGAATTGAATTTTGTCATTCACCTTGGTTGGTCAGTTTTGGTCCAATGTTAGAACATATTGATGGAAAGATAAGGATGTAGAGTCATACTTTACAGGTGTGAATCTGCGCTCCTGCTCTCTATCTTATTTGATGGTTTTGATTACCTTATGAGGTAGATATTGTTCTCTCATTGCAACTGAAGAAACTGAGGTTTGTGAAGAATGAATGGCTCAAATCATCAGGTCTAACTGAATCCAAGTTCAGGCTCTCGGTCCTGCACAGGGTAAGAGAGGCAGTGCTCTGATGACATCCCAAGTACACTGACTCTGCCTCCTTCATGGGAGACTGATGGTCTCCTGCTTTACTGCTAATTCTCCCTTCTGTAGCTTTTCATGTTGAACCTACCTAAGAAGCCTTGGGGCTTCCTTAGGAGGATCATACAATAGAGTTACACATCCACTGTTATGATTTGCTTTGTGTTGCTGGGATAAACACTGACCAAAGGCAGCTTGTGGTCTATGATGAAATCAAGGCCAAAACTGAAGCAGAGGCTGCAGAGGAACACTGCTCACAGGTCTGCATTTCAGAGGTTGCTTGGTTTGCTTTCTTATGCAGCACAGCACCACCCGTCTAGGTGTGGCACCATCTATAGTGGACAGGGTCCTTTCATATCAGTAATTATTTAGAAAACGCCACACAGATTTGCCTACAAGTTAATCTGACAGAGGCACCTTCTCAGTTGAGGTTCCCTCTTTTTAGATGATTCCAACTTCTGCCAGATTGACCCAAAACTAACCAGCACACCTAAGTTAACTAATTAATATTAACTTTCTTTAAAACTTTGCCAAAAAGCCCTCGAATACCCAGGGCTTCCAGTTTATAATGTCAAATGATCATTATAAAAATTTTCAAAAATACACTTAGGTTGACATACTAATTGAATAATTTAAGATTTTAATAGTATAGCTTATTATGGTAAACAACACTTTCAATCCTCACTCTCCTGGAATGTTAATTTACTTCTCTTATATAGAGGATAATTTTGCTTTATCTATTATTATTACAATACCAGGCAGATTTTCTTTAGACATTTTGCATAATAAACATCTGTCGTTTGAATAACCCAGTTTCTTTAACAGTGTTTTTACTAAATTGACACTAATTTTACATACATACTTGGCTGTGCTTCCAACTTATACATCACACATGAGTTTAATTCATAGTCAAATTACTGAGGACGACACTTTACTCTTGTTAATTAGATGCTAATTAATGCTCTTTGCCCTGCTCATTTATTTATATTCCTTCTGTTTATCTGAAGTCAAGGTTCAAGAAAATGTGTATATTTTAAAATGTATTAAAAGTTATTGAGAAAGGTAGTTTTAGAATTTGTCTGACAACCCACTGACAACAAGCTACTATCTTAAAAAAATAATATAACATGATAGCAATTAAAAACTGGTTTATAAGAATATCCAACATGATTTTCATAAGTTTATGAAGCGAAATAAAGTTATTTTATAGTTTTTTAAATTTGAGACTCTCCTAGATTTAGTGGGGGGAGCATCAGTAGTGGCTGGATTGTTTTGATTAAAAAGTAATTGAAGAACATGTAAGTGCTGAGTTATATTGAAGAATGTAAAAGTTTTGAAATATTGATTCATTCCATGTTTTCAGAGGCATTTAATGAGGCTCAGAATGATTAAATTGTTTCCCCAGAGCTGAAGGAGATGTTGTTACAGAGGATAGTATTGTGTATGAATGAATGAAAAAAGGATACGGCATGATGAGGACTAGGAAGGTCACTGAAACATAGCTGCATGTAAGGTAGTTTGGTCTTGAATGAAGCTGGTGAGGTAGGCAGGGGAATACATGCAGTGTTATGTAGGAAATGTCAGTGTACAAGGTTTTATTCAATGTGCTTTGTAGAGTCCATTCTTGGCATAGCGTGAAGGAAGGATTTGGTAGCAAGAGCTCAGTGGAGACGATGGTGGTGTTAACCAAGTGCTGACAGGAAGAATAAGGGTTAAGGATTTGAGTGACATCAGGTAGGCAGTAGTCACAGACCATATTATTAACTAGATTAAAATGAAGGGATTGGAGAAAGAGAAAAGAGTTGAAAATGATTCTTGGATGTTAGTATCACATGAATGAGTGAGCAAAAAGATACGCATTAGGATGGGAAACCCAAGAAGTGAAACAATTTTCAGGGATGATTTGTGAATGCTTTCCAATTTATGTAGAAATATGCTTGAGACTCTCTATTGGACTCTGTATCCATGGAGTTCAGAGGTCACATCAACTTGAGAACAATCAACTTGAGTACAAGGAACATTGCTACAGAGTTCCTCAAACTGTCTTAGAACCCTTTAATCATCCCTCTTGCATCTCACCTCTAGTCTTTCTGGTCCTTGTGTGGTCTGGTGCATCTCTTTCTCTGGGTTTGGAATCGTGAGGAAGATGAAGGCTCTGCTTGTGTTTGGATTTGAGCTTTGGCATTTTCTATTCCAAGCTAAGGGAATTTATTTAACGTCTCTGTGGTTTACTTCCTTCCTCTCTAAGACAGGGGCAGTGGGGACAAATACAGTTGTGTGAGTGTCAAATATAGTTGTTCATAGTTTAAACTCTAATTAGCAGTCAGGATAGTAAATACCTAGCTAGCAATCATCTTTATCCCCCAAATTTTCAGTAATAAAAATTCTTATATCCTGACCCACCTGGACAGAATCTTAAAAATTATTACTATTATTACATATTATTATATGGATCTTAGCAAATTGCAAAACAATCTCTGAGTGGACTGATACACATATGAATTCACAGAGACTGTGACAACACACTCAGGACCTGTGCAAGGGGTGTTGTAATAGGCGTGGAGGGCTGTGTCTTGCTGTGGCTAGCTTATACCCAAAGTAACCACACATAAATTGTATTAATTAAATTACTGCCTGACCCATTATCTCCAGCCTTTTCTTGGCTAACTCTCACATCTTAAACTAACCCATTTCTAGAAATCTGTGTATCACCACAAGGTGGTGGCTTACCGGAACATTCTAACCTACATCCATCTCGGGCTAGAGAATCATGGCATCTGGCACACTTCCTTTCTTTCCAGCCTTCTGTCCTGTTTACTCCATCTACCTAAGGGCTGCCCTATCCTACAGCCCAGGCAGTCTCTTTATTTAACCAATGAAAGCACAGAAGTACAGAAGAACCCTCCTACACCAAAGGGGAAGCCAGACAAACTCCAGCGCAGAGAAGCGGGAAGTAGACACAAGGTTCCACCCTAACCACGAAGCTATTTGCAATTGATCTCCACTGGAAAAAGGAGAGCTAATTTTCTCCAAGGGAGTGTCACTGTATATATCAGCTAACCTCCATGGCAAACCCCATGCCCAGGAGTAGTTAGCTAACATAAAATGGACTCCATTTTTTGGGGGAGGGAGTTCTTGTTTTGTTTTGATAATTTTGTCTTATTGATTTTATTTCATTCTTTTTCAGTTTGTCAGTTTCAATTTTTTATTTTTTTTAATTTTTGAGATTGAAAAAGAGAATAAGAAGTTGCATGAATTGGGAGATGCAGAGGACCTGGGAGTTGGAGGAGGGTGAAAGAATATGATCAATGTATACTGTTTATAAAATCCGAATTTAAGCAAACTTGAAAATAAGTAGTCAAACACTGCCAGTAGCCCCCGGAATATCCCCAACTCACAAGGCAGCTGTTCAGTAAAATCTTTCCTATGGCTAATATTATCTTTTCTATTAGTTCCACATCACTAGGTATAAATCAAGTTATTTCTCCTACTTAATTATACATATTTTTAACATAATTTTCCCCATGGGGTCCTATTGACTTATGGTACATTGTGTGCTTTTGATAATACACTCCATACGGCACATGCCCATAAATGTGTTCTGAACAGTTCAAAGCCAAAAGTGTAATATTTTTTATATAAAAACAGCAATATGAAAGCTCAGTTCTATTTAGAGACTGTGGGGAATTGGGAAACTAGGACATACCTACTCTACATGTCCTTCCTACAGGCTGCAAAACTTCAAAGCTTGGGCTAGGGAGTCAGTGTAGGCTGGGAATTGCTAAGAGTATGGTTTTAAAATTAGCCATGGAACTAGAATTGCCATAAAATCTTATTTTGCCACATTTTTTGATGTTTTTTTTTTTTTTTGTTTTTCGAGACAGGGTTTCTCTGTAGCTTTGGAGCCTGTCCTGGAACTAACTCTTGTAGACCAGGCTGGCCTCAAACTCACAGATATCTACCTGCCTCTGCCTCCCGAGTGCTGGGATTAAAGGTGCGCACCACCACTGTCCGGCCGCCACATGGTTTTAGATGTAGAAACTTGGATGATCTTCAAAAGTTGTTCAGCTTACAGGGCTTTGCTTTTCCAGTTGTTAAAATGCAGGATAACATGCATTTTTACTGGGTTTCTGACGTGCTGACTAGTTTTATGTCAACTTGACACAAACTAGAGTCACTGAAGAGGAGGGAGCCTCAATTGAGTTATGATGTATACAGTCAAATGATTTGATAAGTCCTGTGTCCATCAGCTAACTGTGCAAAAGATACCAATATTAGCCTCAGAATGGTTCGTTATTTATATCTTAATAAAATTTGGTATCTTTTTTAAGAAGAGGCTACTAGACTATACAATCTTGAAGTCTTCTTGAGATCACTCTGAGGATACTATGCCTGGCATGTACAACTACAATGTAGATTCATTGGATTGATTCAAATTCCCAGACATACGCATTATCAGTTATGTACTTGTATTTATAGTACAGTTGAGATGCGTATCTTTCTGAGCTCAGTTTCACTGTCTGTGCCGTGAACATCTCAGTTAATCCTGAAGACTGTAGTCATAACACTCAAAGAGTTCAGCAGTCAATTGACAGCAATTACTTTCTGTTGCCAATAGTTACCCGGGCTCCTACAGCATCCCCCTTGAATTACTCGGCTCAAACCATGTGAGTTTTCAATGCTCATTTTATTTTTTCCTTTTCTTTCTTTCTTTCTTTCTTTCTTTCTTTCTTTCTTTCTTTCTTTCTTTCTTTCTTTCTTTCTTTTATATATAATTTCCACCTAAGCCTATTCTTGAGAAGGACTACTTCCATTGCTTTTCACTTGGATGTAAATTTCAGCGATCCTCAGAAATCTTTGGCCCCTTTCTGGTTTTAATTTCTATTTTACTGTTAGAAGACACATATATTTTCATATATAGTACTAGGCCCAGTTTCTCTGTGGTAGCCTCAATATACTCTAACTTGGGGTAGAATCTAGAACCCTCTCACAGGGCAGAATCACAGTTTCAAACTGCGCATCCTAGAGATGCGAGCCTCAGGGCGGCTTGTCTGAAGAAGAGCGTTCCTGCGTTCCTCCTTGTTCACAAGAGTCGTCACACTTTTTAGTCTTTTTTCTTTTCTTTTCTGAGTTAAAAATCTACTCCCTGCGCTCATGTTTAAAACATTGTTTTCTAAACTCTTAGTTTGATCTGGTCAAGCAGTAACACAGGAACTGTAGAACACAGGAGCTGTAGTACTGGCCCTCAGAAGGACAGGGGTGGATGGGGGAAGAGCAATTTTCTGCTCAGTGATCAGATCGTGAGGAAGGGATGGTAATTTGTTACCCTGCCAAAGGCAGCATGCCAGCATACAACACAATGGTTTCTTGTCCTCGGGTAGCTACAGTGGTTTTGTCCCATGCTGGAGAGGTGACAGTCATTCCCTGAGCTTGTAGGTCAGGCACTTATCCTAGAGGTGCTGCACTGAACCCACGTGGCTGTTGGGAATCTAGGGAAAGATGACATCAGAAGCAGAAGGAAATTTTCTTTTCCCAAGGAGTCTCTAGTGGATTGAAGCAAAACACTAATACACCTTAGAAAACTTTGATTGATAGATACACGTAGCTTTTGGTTGTTAGTGAGAACTCTATGTACTATTCGCATTATATTAACTGTGTTGATTCTTCTGTTTTAGTCTTTTCTTCCTACTAATACCTCCTAACTTTCATCATTACTCAGTTTGTGTTGGCGTGTATGTGCAAGCGTGTGTGCAAGCGTGTGTGTGTGTTAGTGTATGTGTGGAGGTCAGAGGACATCCTTATTTGTAGGGTCTTGCCTTCGCCTTGTTTGAAATAGCATTTCTTTGCGGTATCTTGTTGTGTACACCTGACCAGTTAGCCTCTGAGCTTGCAAGGATCCTCCTGTCTTCATTTTCCTCTCTCCCCTAGGGCGAACTGAGATTACAGACTTGCTTATGTCTGACTTTGACTCGGTTCTGGAGTTTCCGTGTCAGTTCCTCTGGCCCATGTGTTGTAAGTATTTTTACCTACTTAGCCACTCTCCACCCCTCAACATTATTCATTCTTATTTGATCTTTAGGAAGGCATGAGGGTTCCTAAATTGAATCAGAATGCTTATAGAAAGTTAACTGAAAGTGAAAATAAAATAGGTATTTCCCTTATTGATTTGTTTGTAAATTTTAAATGACTTTAATGAGTCTTTCAAAATTTCACAGGAATACGGTTATATATATAACATATATATATGTTATATATATATAACACTCTGACTCTTGAGTTTTAATTAACATTAGCAGTAACAGTATGAATTTCTGCTTCTGTCTCTCCTACAGATGTGGCAGAAATCAAATACTTTAATCTGTCCAATGAGTTTAGAGCCTGATGTATAGTACATCTCTCAAAGGGGTTCACAATATATTTTTGGAATTGTTAAATATAATATTATTCTTCATAGTAAATATGAATATTCATCTTGTATAACGGCAGAAGCTTTACTTAGCATCATGACATCACTGAATTTTTTGTTTTCCTTTTCTGAGTATATACTTTGGTCCAAATAGGATGTAAAGCACTGAGTTGAGTCAATTTTTAAAATACAAACACACATATTCATTAGTTCTGAGTCAATACTTCTCTGTTCTCTGTACGCACTTATTTTAAAAAGTGAATTAATTAATCACCTGTTTTGAAGAATAAAGTAATAGTTTACTACTTTTCTTAGATTTAAACATTTTCTTTTCTATCCTGGGTTTTTGTTTTTCCATATGAAGTTGAGCTTTGTTCTTTCGAGGTCTATGAAGAATTTTGCTGGGATTTTGCTGAGCAATGCAAAACAATCCTGTACATAAAGAAACTTCTGGAGGCAGCACAATCCCTGAATCAACCACACTGAACCTCATAGAAGAGAAAGTGGGAAGTACACTTGAACACACTAGCACAGGAGACCACTTCCTAAATAGAACCCCAGTAGCACAGACATCGAGAGCAACAATTAATAAGTGGGTCCTCCTGAAGCTGAGAAGCTTCTATAAAGCAAAGGACATGATCAAAAAGACAAAATGGCAGCCTACAGAATGGGAAAAGATCTTCACCAACCCCATATCGGACAGAGGTCTGATCTCCAAAATATACTGAGAACTCAAGAAATTAGGCACAAAGAACTAATGATCTAATAAAAAGTGGGGTGCAGACCTAAATAGAGAACTCTCAACAGATGAATCTAAAATAACTGAAAGACACTTAAAAAAATGTTCGACATCCTTAACTATCAGAGAAATGCAAATCAAAATAACTCTGAGATTCCATCTTATACCTGTAAGAATGACCAAGATCAAAAACACTGATGACAACTTATGCTGGAGAAGTTATGGAGTAAAGGAAACACCCCTGCATTGCTGGTGGGAATGCAAACTAGTACAGCTGCTTTGGAAATAAGTATGGCAATTTCTCAGAAAATTAGGGAACAACCTACCTTGAGACCCAGAAATGTTACTTTTGGGCATATACCCAAAGGATGGTCAATCATAACACTGGGGCATGTACTCAGCTATATTCACAGCAGCATTATTTGTCACAGAAACTAGAAACAACCGAAATGCTCTTTGACCTAAGAATGGATAAAGAAAAAGTGGTACATTTACACAATAGAGTGTTACATAGTAGAAAAAAGTTACTTATTGAAATTTGCAGGCAAATGGATGGATCTAGAAAACATCATATCAAGTGAGGTAACTCAGACCCAGAAAGACAAATATAATATTTACTCACTCATATGTGACTTTTAGACATAAGGCAAAGAAAAACTAGCCTACAATTCACAATTCCAGAGAACCTAGTCAATAATTAGGATGCCAAGAGGGACATACATGGATCTAATCTACATGGGAAGTAGAAAAAGACAAGATCTTCTGAGCAAATTGGGAGCATGGGGATTATGGGAGAGGTTAGAAGGGCAGGGGAAAGAAAGAGTGGAGTGGATAAAAATATATAGTTTAATAAAAAATTTTAAAAAAGAAATTCTTGTAGAATTCTGCACTGAAAAAAAAAGTATTTTTTTCATTCCATAGTAATATTTTTTTCAGGTTAAAAAGTCAGTGTTTCCTGAATCTAGTCAATATTTCTAATACATCTTCACTGTGGAAGATGAGTAGTATCATGAATTTGGGACCAGGCTGGGCTAAATAGCAAGACCCTGTCCAAAGGCAAACAAGCAAACAAACAAACATCTCAATAATATAGTAAACATTCTTTCTTTCTCTATGTCTAAATTTCTAGTGTTTTTGGTTCCCACTGCCAAAGACTTTCTTGACCATGGATGAATCTTATTTTCTAGAAGACATTTAGAAAGATTTAGTAAATTACAATAGCTCAAAGTGGAATAAGGAATATTCTCCTGTGCCACCACTGAGAATGAGAGTCCACGCCCAGTTGGTCCTGGAATCTATTGGGATTTCTCAAGGATGACTGATAATATGCTGGGTGTGTTTCATTTCAAAAGAGCATTTTCTCCTGTGGAATAAAGCAAATGACTTCAGCTCCCAGACCAACACCTGCTGTTCTTGATAGCACAGTGGGGAACCTCCAAGGACTTCCTACTTTGACCTACAATCATCTGTGGACTCACCTCTTTGAAATTGTTTATCTTGAAAAGATACCTGGAAGCACAGGAGCCAAACCATGTGGAATTGTCCAAAGTGACTAGCTAATTCATTGCATTCCTGTGCTTGAGTGGTTTTCCCCTACAGCTTCACCTCCTCTTGATTTAAGCAAGCCATTCATTATAGTTTGAGAAAGTGCACCTTAACATGTTTAGCGGGGAGCTTGAGAAGAATGTGCTAATGTGTTTTTCATGGAAAGCAAATGGACACACGTTTTAAATCTGAATGTTTTATTTAGAGGTATGATAAGGATAATGCCAGCTGGGCTGTGTTTGAGTGCTTCTTGGGAGGCAGATTCTTATTTTTAATGTGTCCTTTCCATTTTCTTGATCTGATTTGTGTCCCCCTGATGGCTAAAGACGTTGAACGTTTCTTAAATGAGTCTCTTCCATTTGCATTTTCTTTTTTTGTTTTTGAGAATTCCCTCTTTAGATCTTTACCCTATGTTTTAAGTGAGTTCTTTGTTGACACGATGTTTAAAAATTTTTTATATATTTGGAAATTAGCCCTTTATTAGGTGTGTAGTTGATGAAATTATTTTCTTATTCTGTAGCCTTCTACTTTGTCTAACTGATGGTGTCTGTCGCCACATAAAGTCCCACTTATTAATTGTTCTTAGTGCCTGTGCTATCAATGTTCTGTTCAAAAAGTCTGCCCCATACCAATGAGTTCAAGACTATTACCATTTTTCTCCTCTATCAGGTTCAGTGTATCTTGACTTACATTGAGGTCTTCAATCTATTTAGATTTGAGTTTTGTGCAGGGTGATAAGTATGGACCTATTTGGACTTCTCTACATACAATCATCTAGTTTGACCATCACTATTTGTCTTTTTTCAAGTATATATTTCTGGATTCTTTATCAAAAACTAGGTGTTCATTGGTATGTGGGCTTACATTTGGGTCTTCAATTTGATTCCACTGATAAATGTGTCTGTTGAAAGCCAATATCATGATGTTTTATTTCTATAGCTCTATAGTACAACTTGAGATCCGGGATGGTGATACCTCCAGCAGGTTTTTCTGTTTATTATTTAGAATCATTCTAAAAATGCTGGGGTTTTGTTTTTCTATATGAAGCTGAGAATTATCCTTTCAGAATGTGTGGAAAACTGTGTTTGAATTTTGATGGAGATTGCATTGAATCTGTAGATTGCTTTTGGTTGAATGGCTGTTTTCACTAATCCTGTTGACATATAAGCTTGGGAGAGCTTTCCAACTTTTGATAGCTTTTTCAATGATGTAAGGTTTTAATTATGCAAGTCTTTAACTTGCTTGGTTAGAGTTAATCCAAGACATTTTAGGAATTTTGTTTACTTATTTGTTTGTTTTAAATTTTGGGTTTTTTTTTGACAATTGTAGAAAGTGTTGTTTCTTTGAGTTTTTTTTTAGAGAAATGTCTTGCAAAATTCATTTTATTTGTATTAAAACATTATCATTTTTTCTTTATATCTTAATTTTTTATTTTTTTATTGTTAAAAGAAAAATTTACACTTCCTCCCCTTGTCCCAGGTCCTCCTGCTCCCCCACTACCCCTCCTCCCCCACTACTCCCCCCACACCCCCCCTGCTTCTTTTACCCTGACCTGTGGGAAGCCCAAGGTTCTCCCCCCTCCATCCTATATGGAACTTAGTCTATTTGGAGTTTTTTTTTCTCAGTTCATTTGTCCTTTGCATATGGGAAGGCTACTGCTTTTTGTGCCTTAATTTTTGTCTCCCGCTACTTTGCTGAGTGTATATATTAGCTGTAGAAGTTTTCTGGTGGAATTTTTAGGGTTGCTTATGTATACAAACATATCATATGCTAATAAAGGTGCTTTGACTTCTTCCTTTCCCGTTTGTTTCCTCTAGAGCTTCTTCAGTTGTCTTATTGCTCTAGCTAAGGCTTAAAGCACTATATTGAATAGGAAGGGAGACAGTAGGTAACCTTGTCGTGTTTCTGTTTTACTCTTTGTAGGTTGATGTTGGCTCTTGCTGTAAATTGCTTCTGTTATTTTGAGATATGTCCTTTTCTCCCTCGTTTCTCCAGAACTTTTATCATGAAGGAATATTGGATTTTGTCAAAGGTTTTTTTTTTTGCATCAAATGAGATGATCATGTGCTTTTTGTCTTTATGTCTGTTTATATGATGGATTACATTTTTTGATTATTTTTGTATGTTGAATCATCCCTACATTTACTTATTTAGTATCAATTGTAAAACATTACATTGGTACCTGGGCAGTAGAATTGGAGCTGGAAAATGAGGTGCATATTGGATTGAAGCACTCAGTACCTCTCAACCTTCCATATATAACTATGCTAGGACTGGATTTTTGCATATATAACTAGCTGCCTTTGTGGTTCTTAAAGGAGAACTTCTATGAGCTGAAACATAGACTATGAGTACACTATTTGTAAACTCTATTAACATTAAAATCTGGTGGCCCAAATAGATTTTATTATAAATGCTGGATCAAGGTGCTTAGCATTTAATCATTATTTCTTTTTTGTTTTAAAACATCACTATTAGGAGGAAATTATCTTGGTGACTGTAGGTTATTAACTACTGAAAAGTCTTTCTTTTAGATACATGTCTCTTAGAATTTGGAGCACATAATGGCATTCTGGTTGAGTGTGATAATTTTTCCTTCCATGCCACACACTAAAATTGCTTAGTAGTTTCACAACTGCTACTGCCCAGCCCCGGGATTAGATGATATCCATAAAGGTAAGCTATATTGGTCTAATGGTTAAGAAGCTCAAGTGATTCTGAAAAGAACAAATCTTGCAATTCAATGTTTTGGTAGGAACATCATCAGACTTACAGGTAGGCACACCAGGCCCTGCAAATCCCTTCTGTGATTTAAGAGCCCCAGGTGTAACAGTGCCAGTTCATCAGATGCACACAGCATAGCTGGGGATTCCGAGAGTGCTATGCTAGTTCAGCAGTGAATGGGCCGCCAGAACTCTTTAGCTATGAAACCTTTTGCTTTTACTCAGAGCTCAGTCATACTTCCTCCAAGACACTCTGTTTTATGTAGGATTTTAAGAACCGGATGGATACCTTTTGAAGACTGAGCCTAGGCTTTAATTCTAAAATCAATCACTCGAAGTACCCTTTCTGAAATGTCTTTCATGGGGATTTACAGGAATGGTGTTAGCATGAATGCAGGAACCACGGGAGTGGAAAGAACTGAACAACTATAGTTGGGTTGAGTGGCTAAAAACAACAGGAAACCTGAGTCCATTGAACATAGGTCAGAGAGCAAGGAAGTTATCTGTGTGGGAGTTATGTAGCCTTGAAGGAAAACAGCTTGATATTAATGAAGGTATATCACATTTTGGTACAGTGATGGGAAAAAGGTCTAAATGTTTTGTTCTAGAGATTGAGATTGGCCGCAGATATGGTACAGACAAAACCTGAGAGATCAGTGGACCTGACTGTGATGAATGAGGTAGGGTCCAGGAAGAAGCTGCTGTGTTCTGCAAGCTGAGCTTGCTGACTAGTACATTAACTTCCTTTGCTTTTAGCTGCACTGAGAAGCACCTTAGGCACACATTAAACAAACTTCTCACTTATAACTCTGTGTTATACTGATAATTCAGTATGTCTATTTAATGTCTTAAATGTAAATGCAAGCGGTGTAAGCAAGTCTGTTAATATTAACAACTAAGCCATTCTGCTCTATCCTGCTATGTAAACCTTCCACCATTTATGTTTACAAGCTCTAAAGAAATCTGTTGATAAGCACGGAGCAACTTCACAACACAGTTTAAATAATCATCTATCTTCCATTGTCCGTTGGAAGATTACATCCCATCTTGGCTTCAGATTTTCTCCCCAGAGGCCGTAGGAAATGCAAAAGTTTGGAGCTTAAATGTCACCTAAGGGATCATATGATTGAAGCTTGATTCTCAAGCTTCCACCATTAGAAAACTTTAAGAAGTTCCACCCTGTGAGAGGTTTTAGGCGATGGGTATATACCCTCAAAGGTGTTTGTTCAGAGGAAGTTGGGGAAAGAAGAGCAGGAACAAGCGAAGCAGGGAAGCAAGAGGAGGGAAGAGTGAGAGAAGGAGAAAAGAGAAAAGCTGTCAGCGTGAACACCCATTGGCCAGCCATAGTTCTCTTTTCTATAGATAATATAAAAATAATTAACAATATGTATTTTTTCTATTAAGAAACTTCTCTTTTGGGATGCAGTCACTCCTAGATTATCCGTGTCAAGGGGATGACCCAAAATCTGTGCACTTATCAGCATCACTAACTGGGTTCAGTGGCTTATT
Organism: Dicrostonyx torquatus; assembly: GCA_028555095.1. NCBI lineage: Eukaryota > Metazoa > Chordata > Mammalia > Rodentia > Cricetidae > Dicrostonyx > Dicrostonyx torquatus. Next base: position 8,923,271 of record JAQHUG010000013.1, on the reverse strand, counting down.
TAATCCACATATCAGCAACACAAAATGGGTTATTGAAAAGAAAAGACAATCAATTGAGTGAGAAATGTAGTGGGGGAGAGCAAGAAGACTTAAGAATTAAATGGGGAATTGAAGATGGATGTCTTCTAGATACCTTATATATCTGTGTGAAAATTTCAAATAATATTATAAAAAATGGTCAAGAAGTTTTCTGTTCTTGCAGATGAATGATTTCAGCTCCCAGCACCCACGTAGCAGCTTGCAATCAAATATAACTCCATCTAGGGGATTCGACACTTGCTTCTGGCCTCTACAGGTGCTAAGTTCTTGTTGCCGCTGTGCCTCTTGGTAGGTAAGCCTGGATTAGAAGTGACAGAGGTCAGGGAGCCCAACCTCAAAGCCCTCCTCTTGATATGCTCTTTCAGGAGTCTATGACTATGTCTGAGATAATGGCAAAACTGCATTTTTATTAATGAGTCTAGCATGGTAAGGGCAAGAGCAATTCACCCCAGGTGTCTGAATGAGTCATCAGCCATCTATTTTGCTTCAGCCCATTACCTGCTTCCCTTGAGGAATGAGCTGAGAATCTGGCTCCAGACTCCGAGTGCAAGGAAGATAGATAGGATGCTCCTCCTGCTTTATCCATGGCTATACACGTGATTCCATTCTGCGATGGTAGTGGACAATCAGACTTCTTTAGGAAAATCTCTCTTCTTCCTTAATGATAATGGGGCTTCTTAATATCTGTGTTCTTCTCATAGTTATGGATTGCAGAGCCAGTTATTCAGAGTAGAATCCTTACAATAATTCTTTCTGCATTGTTCCAGATGGCTCCTATCATTTGTTTACAGAGAAAATTTCAGAAAATAAGCCAAGGATGGATTAGCGAAAAGCTTTTTCAGGTATAATCTACATATAAACGGAAATATTGTGTTTTAGGCTCAAGACTTACAGGGTTTAAAGGACTAAGGTTTTTATCGTTTGGAATAGTAAATAGTCTTGTTTCTTCTTAAAAGATTGCACCCTTGAAAATAAGTTCAGTAGCAGTAAATTATGTTTCCTTTTATTCAACTCTCAAAGGTGTACAAATATAATATTTTATGTTTTAAACAGTGTTCCATAGTTAAGAAGATATTTGAGTATAATCCTGAAAATAAAATCATCAGATATAATTCTTGCTGCTATTCCTATAGTCATGCTGAAAAACTGAGTTCCAAAGAAGCTACATAGAATAATTCAGACATTCTAGCTCCCAGAGTGGTTCTCTGTGCATTTCTTTATTACTGCATTGTATGTCATGACTGAGGACCTTACACAGTCCGTGTCCAATAGACTGTCTTCCATTCTCCTAAACTTTAGGGAAGAAGTTGGGGTAGCTCAATGTTCTATAGAAATATTCTCAATTCTATGGCCTAGGATAAGCTTTACATATAAGCAAGCCTGACCCCCTACCCAGTGTCAGTTTTCTTCTGTAACATCCCTGTTTTGTGACAACTTAGCCTCTGCTGAACTATTTCTAGCGACAAATCCCATTTATATAACCTTGTGTTATACAAATAAACTTATTAGAATCAAGACAATTAAGTCATTATTATTTAAATTCCATCTTAAGGGAGCTATTAACATTTTCACAAAGAACTATATGAATAGATGATAACATATTGAATTAGATGACCTAAAGTACAGACTAAGATGATTTAAAGCACATTCTTGCTTAAAAGTTTCAACTAAAATAAACTGATCATCTTATTTATATGTTCTTTTTACTAAGTGTAGCGCAAGTCCCCTATCCGTCTTCATCCAGCACATTCTCCAGATTTCCTCCACATTGGTGGAATTGGCTTGTTAACAGAGTAGGGTTTGCAGAAGGAAATGTAGTCCATCAGTGGAAGAAAAAAGTAACAAAGTTTTAGTTAGAAACATGTCATATTTATAACCTCAAGGAAAATGTTTAAATTTTAAAAAATTATTTAAGAAAGTTTAAGAATGAGGGCACTTCATAAATAATACATATTTTAATCATAAAAATGTGTAAAAGCTACCAGTGATTTTCAACTTGACAGGATCTAGATTCACCACCTAGGAGACAAAGTTATGGGTGTCAGTGGTTGCAGAAGATGGGGGTTAGTATGCATTAATTAAGGTGGAAAGACCCATCCTAGCCGTAAGTTGAACAATTCTTTGGTCTGAAGCCTGAGACTGACTAAAAATAAGAAACTAAGTTTAGTACCACTCTCCATCACATTCTGCTTCCTAACTATTGGTGTAGGGCTACCAGCTCCTGTCACCCCCTCTACACTATGATAAAGAGAACTTTTCCAATTGTGTGTCAGAGTAAACCCTTTCTCCCTTTAAGTTGCTTTTCTGTCATATCAGTGAGAAAACTATTTAATACTATGATATAAGAGGTATTTAGTAGGAGATAATCAGGTAGCTTAAAAATCTGATTTATAAGACTCAACTCTTTTTTTTTTACTCATAGTGACCTACTTACCCCCATTTGAACATACAAAATATCAAGAACAGTAGTTACCTGAGACAATTCAGTTTAGCTTCCTAGCTCTAGCTAGGTAAAAAGAATTGACAAAACTAGCAACTTTAACCTATATAAATCAACATAAAATCAATGAAATGCTCAAATCAATAAGTTAAGAATTATCAGCAAAATTTCTATAAAATTCCATAGGTCACAAAATGATGTTCTGAACAGTTTTATAGCTATAATTATACTATTTTAGGTAAAACTAATTTATTAGAAAACACAGATGACAAACACAGTATAACAGCTGACAAGATGGCTCATTTTAAACCCACTTTCTTCCAAAGTTGGTAACTCATGTCCATTTTCCAGGATGGGAGTGATGGAGAGAGAAAACTGACTCTGTTACTTCATCTTCTGATTGCACATGAATACATATATACAAGTAAAAAATATAAATTCTTTATAAAAAGTTTATAAAAGAAAAAGAATACCCAAGTTGATCAACAGCGAGCAAAATGTAACAGTGTGAAGAAGAATCAAGAATGACTAAAAAAAAAAATGCATAATTGCGTCCTTGGACTCAGTCCCCATCTTTTGCCGCTGCTATTACCACACCCTACTCCCCCACAAGCAGACAGAGAGGATGAAGTCAAGATAAAAGAATAACCCCAGATAGGATCTCAGATATTATGTGCTAAATGTGCGTCTACAAAGCAGAGTCCAAGCCTGCGAAGAAGAGCGGGGAGAAGGAAAGTCTAGCGCTGGCAAGGATGTGAGAGTGTGAATGTCAAGCACTCTGAGCACGGAAAGCTAAACTTCCTAGCTTTACCAAGGACAATGGATTTTTATTAACTGTACTTCTGTTGGTTTTGTAAATTAAAAACAATTTTTATAGAAAATAAAGTATTTCCCCTAAGCTATATTGTTAACACAAAGAACACTTCATTGTTGTGGGTAAGGAACACGTGTCACTAATAGAATTCTCCCAAGTTGGGTTGAGGTAGGCAAAACCACTTATTTTTTGATAGTCTCCGAGAGACTTCCTCTTGGCTCTCAGAAAGAATCTCTGGCACCACATTCCTGAGACCCAAAAGGAAGTGAAAAATCAAAGGTGTTAAAAAATTTTAGAATGAGAGACATCCCCTCTTGGATTCTGATGCAAACATCCTAAGTCAAATATTAGCAGTGACTTGTGGGTAGGGAAAATTCAAGAGTTACTTTTATGCTCCTGTCTTTCATTACCCTTCTCATAGACTTACCTCTCTTAAAACCAGAGACTCGTTGGGACGTGAACCAGAAAGTTGCTACTGCCAGTGCGTCTGGCCGTCTGGAGTCTGCAGTTACATCACTGTGAAAGTGTTCCCTAGAAGAGCAGTTGTTCCTTTCCTGAAAGACGTTGCATCTTCACACTGAAAATTCTGCTATTGTCATTTCACTTTCTGAAGCTTCTGGCTTATAAAAAGCTGTGAAGTTACATCCTTCATGTGAAATGTCATTTTACTCAAACCTTTCCTGTTCAGAGCATCAGATGAAGACTTCGTTAGGCTTGATAGTGGTTTTCTAATTTTGATATGCCAAGCGAAAAGGAGTGTTTGAAAACTGCATATTGTTAATGATTGTCTGCCCATGGCCTACCCCAATACTTGCCTATAAAATACAATGCTTGTCTATAAAAATACCTTTAATAAAGTTTAATACAATTTGGGTTTGGAAAAAATTAAGACAATTCAATTAGTAAATTTTAATCTTTTCACTAAACAAAAATGTAAGGCCTTAATTACTGGATGTTAGTAAATCCTTAGAGATCAAAATAACATTACAGCTTAATTTTTTTTCAAAAGACTGAAAACAAGTCTAGATTAGCTTTGATCACAAAGCTAGACAGTCCTTACAAGAATTAAAAAATATTAGAATGACAGATATTCCCCTCTTGAATTATGATGCAAAAATTCTAAGTCAAATATGAGCAAGTTAAGATTTGCAATTAAGAAAAGTTCAATGCATCATGATTATCCAGAATTAATACAATAGTACAAATTTGGTCTCACATAAATGTAATTCATCCAATAACCTAATTAGTACAAAGGAAAAAAATATCATAATTATCTCAGAATCTGTATAAGCATTTGACAAAATGAAAAAAAATCACTTATCATAAAACGGGTCAAAAGACTTTGAAAGATAATTTCTCAGCTTAATAAATAGTATATATTAAATATGCATTTATTTAATTGTTAATTGTGTTTTATTGAAGATTTAGCCCTGTAATTGGGATTAAGACGAGGCTATTAGACTCATCACATCTGTCCCTTATTCTATAGAAAATACAGATACATAAAGCACATGGCAGGGGATAGATGGATGGATAGATAGACAATAGAGCCCAGAAGTCAGGAAAGCAAGAGTAAAATGTCTTTATTTACAAATAAGCCATTGTATGGAAAGTCCTACATAGTCAGCAAAAATATATTACTCAAAAATAAAGGTGTTCTGTGAGTTTGCTATGTATTTGTATTCTGATGACTACAGCTTCACTCGGAAAGCACAGCATACAAGAGCTAAGCGAGTATGAGGTGTTTCATTTTCACTCTAAAGTCCTGCAATTAATGAACATGTAACAACCTAGGAATAATTTCATGCTCATGTGTTTGAAGTTTCAAAATTTCTAATAAGAAAATTCTCAGGTACATAAATATCGAACTTATGTCCACGGATACCTGACCTCATGTCTTTGTGAAGTAGGATTTTTCTCCTAGTGACAAAAGGAACTTGCTCATATTAAGAGCACAATTATAAAAATACAAATAAATTTGTGGATTGAATAGATTCTAATAGTAAATATGAAAACCAATGCTCCTAGAAGATCTCATGATTGAATTTGCACTTAAAGGTAAGTAAATATTACCCATATTATAAAATACAGAATCTTGTTTATCCTGAAAGAAGCTCATGGCTATGAAAAAGCAGCAGCAAATTATATATTTATATGTACAAAAATCTCTCAAATATTAAAAATGCTAACAACAGGTATCACTGATTTCTAAGATTAGATATATGATTTTATGTTTTCTTTGAATTTTGAGGTGATGACTTGAAACTCTTAGTATAAGCAAATCTTCTAGGAAGAGCAAAGTAGTATGCTTTAAAAGACCTAGAGTTTCATTTTGTATGCATTCTCTGGCTCTCTAACTCATGCTTTATAAAAATACTGTTTGCCTGCTTGCTCCTCTCCTTCCCCCCCAACTTTGCAATTTCTGACAAACCTGTCCTGAATTATTTCCCTCATTTCCCTTTAGCTTTCCATTGTGTCTTGGCTTCCAAGTAAGTGAAACTCTGGAGTTCTCCTGTCTATCATCACAGTGAATTTCGTGGGGTGAGAAGACACTGTGTTAATTTCCTACTACTCCCCCAGCAATATAGCAGAGATCCATGCTGTCAGTTTCCTCTCCCACCAGACAGACTTATAATTGATATTCTTGACAGATACGCTCTCTGATTTAGTGGCATCAGCTGCCTGTTTAAGAGTATGAATGACTAGGGAGTAATCAAGCTTCTCAGAAATGAACTGCCAGGAACAACTTCTCAGCGAGGGAATGAAGTCTTACATTAATGTAAATTTCAGTGTATTTCCATTGTGCATATTTTTGTTTATAGAATGTCAACATTAGGAGACATTTAATCTATTCCTTATTAACTTTTTATTTTGTAAGAGTTTCAGCTTTACAGAAAATTTGCAATGACAGTAATAAAAAATTCTCATGTTCTCCATGTTCGACCCTTACTATTTATCTTTTATAAAAGTGTGATAAATTAATGCCCCAACATTTCTATATTGTTATGTGTTAATTAATACACCTCAGTCAGATTTCCTTGGTTTTCACTTAGTGTCTTTCTGTTCCAGGAGCTCATCTAGAATATCATATTACATCTAGTCATGATACTACTTTTGGCCTCTCATAGCTGTGACTGTTGTTCAGACTTCTGTGGGTGTGTATTCTGTTACATTTGTTTTAATAACTTTGGCATCTCTGAAGAATACTGATCAGATAGATTGTAGAATGTCCTTTGATTCAAGTTTGATGATCTTTTTGATTAGTTTGTGAACTTATTAGGTGATGTGGGATTCCTCTCTGTATACTGTGAAGACCATTGGTAAATAAAGAAACTGCTTTGGACCTATTGCAGGGTAGAACCGGGCAAGGTAGGAATTCTAAGCAGATAGACAGAGAGTAGGCAGAGTCAAAGAGAAGCCATGTTGCCACCACAGGAGACAGATTCCTGACACTGGATGCCGATGGAACTTTATTGATAGGCCACAACCATGTGGCAATACACAGATTAATAGAAATGGGCTAATTTAAGATAAGAACTAGCTAGGAATACACTAGAGTCATTGATCAAGCAGTGTTGCAATTACTAAAATTTCAGTGTGATTATTTTGGATCTAGGTGGCCAGGAAACAAAGGAGCGGCCTCCGACTACAATTGTGTTTGGAGAGGAATCTGCAGAAGAAAAGGGCAATCTTTACTATATCCTACAGAGGACTATTTTACCACTGTCATTCATCGCTCTCGATGTTAAAAACTGTCAGCTGCCTGAACTGTTTGTTTTCTGGTTTTGCATATTGCTTTAATAGGGAGTTGCTGTGTGCTGTAGCACAAGGCTTCATGGTCGCCTTTAAATTCCCAGCTCTGGGTCTAGAATCAGTGTATGCGGAGTCTGCTTGTCCATTCCCAGCTGCCCAGACCGGAAATAATCATACAGAAACTGTATTAATTACAATACTGTTTGGCCAGTAGTTTAAGCTTTTTGTGAACGCTTACATCTTGAGTTAGCCCATTTCTACTTTTCTATGTATTACAACAAGGCTTGTGATTTACAGGCAAGGTTCCAGGATGTGCATCTGTCTCCTTTGATAGATACATGGTGTATTAGTGCGGGAGAATTTCTGTATTCTGTCAATCATGTTTTAAATAAATGCTGATTGGCCAGGCAGGAAGTATAGGTTGGAAAACCAGACAGGAAGTAGAGGTGAGAACAGGAGGATTCTGGGAAGCAGGAAGTTCCCTTGGCATTCCTGCGCAGATCATCAAAGAGGCAGAATATGTCCCTGTCCCAGCTGAGAAAAGGTACTGAGCCATGTGGCTAACATAGATAAGAACGATGGATTAATATAAGTTATAAGAGCAGGTAAGAAGCCTGAGTTAATGGGCCAATCAGTTTATAATCTTATGGAGACCTCTGTGTGATTTTTGTTTGGGGCTT
>JAQHUG010000013.1:8868194-8914137 GCA_028555095.1 Dicrostonyx torquatus | reverse complement strand
CAGGAGATCTTGTCTTTTTCTACTTCCCATGTAGGTTAGATCTATGTAAGTCTCTCTTAGTGTCCTCATTGTTGTCTAAGTTCTCTGGGATTGTGGTTTGTAGGCTGGTTTTTTTTTTTTTGCTTTTTAAGAGTTTGGGCCAGGTTAGGGTGTTACCTTTTGGGTACCTAGAGAAAAGTCGCCATCGAGTCCAGGGCTCTCTCTTTCTCTGTGGTTCCTAAGTACACAACTGAGGTTGGACTTTTCATTCCTGTTTAGTGAATATGCCCCTTATAAAAAAGAAAATATAATTGGTCTATCTTGTAGTTAGCCTGGGAATCTTTGACCCATGTCTTCCAACAATACTCTATTATTTCCTTATGCTATTATATAGAAAATTTGTGTAAATTATACAAACCACACTTGAAAATGGTGTGTCTAACTAATTCCCCAGACATTGTTGGATTTGGTTTGCTCATGTTTTGTTGAGCATTATACATTTTTTTAACCTGTGTTTACAACACTTACTTGTTTCATTGTTTCTCATCACTTTACCGCTCTGGGTTTTCCTGTAGATGACATGTAATTCCATTGCTGACACTTTCCCTCTTCAGATGATTAATCTATAACTTTTACTTGGTGCATTTGGAACCGGTCGACTGTGTTGGTATCAGACACCTTGAAGTTTGGGTTGCAGGCATGCAATGTGTGTGCTGTGAACTGAAACTGAGTCCCCACAGAAGTAATGTATGGTCTGATCTACTGGGCCATCCCTGTGGCTCTTTGATCATTTATATTTTAGGGGTGTTGATAAATGCTAATATATTTCAAATGATAACTTTTCTAGATGTATCTACATAATTACAAATAGGTATTCTTAAACATTTAAGAGTTTTTATTTTTCATTTACTGATGGGAAGTCACCTACGATTCTCATCTCTATTATTCTATAGGTAAGCATCTACTTCCTTGGTTAGCTTTATGGTTCTCTGGGGTGACTCCAATCCTAAGAGGATAACCTGTCCATGTGTCCATGAAGTGTTTTAAAGTTGTTATGGGATAGAAATTGTAACTATAACACATACTGATAATGGTGAATATGTACTGATAATGGGGAACAGTACTGATATTGGGGAACAAATGCTGATAATGGGGAACACTTGCTGTTAATGCTCAGAACTACGTACTGGGAATGGGAACTACGTACTTTAATGGGGAATATACAGAGAGACTTTTTTTTTTTTACCACATTTTCCTTTCCACTTATTTTCCTAATCTTTCCACCCTATCTCAACTCATTTTTTCAGGCATCTTTCATTAAATATTCACTATTCAAATACTCCATGTACCACATGAAGTTCCTCAGTTCTGGAATTACACAAAGCACATGTTCTAATTTTGCAAGGCTATAATCTTGAGACATTTGAAAGCTTATCATCAGTTTCCACAGCTCTCACTTCAAAGCTGGATGAGAATTCAGAGAATAACTGGTCATGAGAGACTAAGTCAATGCAGATCCTCCTGGCTTCAGAAGATTGGAACTGGCTATGATTATCTAACTTTTTTTTGATTGAGAACAGAAAACAAACTCTCAGGTGTTCTGAAGACCATTCTTGTCTTATAAAGTTGCCTATTTGTATCATTTTCTTTTGCTTTATAGACTTAACTCATACTTTCTGGAAAATTGTATTTTTGCATTTTTTGTTTGTTTTTTGAGACAGGATTTCTCTGTAGCTTTGGAGCCTGTCCTGGAACTAGCTCTTGTAGACCAGGTTGGCCTCAAACTCACAGAAATCTGCCTGCCTTTGCCTCTGAGTGCTGAGATTAATTGTTGCAATTTTTAATCTGGTGTGTGTGTGTGTGTGTGTGTGTGTGTGTGTGTGAGAGAGAGAGAGAGAGAGAGAGAGAGAGAGAGAGAGAGAGATTTGCCTAGATTAACTGGCCAGCATGTTCCAGAGATCTTCTGGCTTTTGTCTCCTCAGTACTAGGATTACAGGTACATGCCACCTTCTCAGGTATTTTGTTAGGATTCTATGGGTCCAAGATAGTTTCTCCTGCTTGTTAAAATGCCAGCATAGAGCATTTGTATAAGAAATTGACAGAATGGAAATCTTACGTGCTGCTACCTTCAAACCCTTTTATGATTTTCAAGTTTCTTTTCTAGATAAATAATTGCATAGCTTTACTTCCTTAGCTTTGTTTATGACTTGAATTGGTTTAACTTTCTAGATTTTAGGGATGAATCTGAGAGTGTTGATAGCCACAAAGAGAGGTCAAGAAGCTCAGCAACAAGAGGGTTCAGGGTGCTAGATGGATGATCTTGGCATGTCTTGGTGGCCCTCAGCTTTACTCCTATAGTCTGTTTCTTCCTCTGATACCAAACTCCCTGTAGCCTGATGCCTTGGTCTGGGCTTCTCCAGGTGTCAGGGATGGGCCCACTGTTTGCTCTCAGGAGATCTGGGAGACTCCCACATTGTTATTTGGAATCACTCACTTTTCACCATCAAATAAATTGTCTCAAGCCCCAGAAGACTTTATGAAATGATTTGTCTTACCTCTTTATGCTATATGACATAATTTGGGCATTTTATTATTGCAATTTTCCATTTAAAAAGAACATGGGTTTAAACTAAGATGTTGAGAGCAATCTGAGAACTTTCATTATGTAATATTTTTACAGAATGTATGTGACTATTTAGATCCCCTTTATTTATCAGTGTTGCTTTTAGCCATTAATTCAATAGTTCATGCACAAGGTATGAATTCTTTTCCAAATGCCATTCACCACACAAGGTGACCCCCTTGCCACAAGACTCAAGGACCATCTGATAAGCAGACACAGAAAGACTGAGAGCCGGATGTGAGAAAGGCTGACTTGAAGCCATGCCTTCTGGGAATGTTTGGGCCATTGTACTTGTTAACTCAGAAAAGCTGTGGTTATCTGCTCGAGATCTGTGCAAGCTAGTCATCATCATTGCATGGAGCAGGTAGGGGAACATGAGGTTCCACTGTTAGCTTAGAAGACACTGTTTATTGGTGGATGCTAAAGGGGGAGTCTTTTTTCTTTAGGTGTGTGCTAGGTCAGTAATATTCCATGGGCTGGCCCTACACCATACTCATACACAGAGCACTAATTTGACTCAGTGGTTCAAGAAAAAAGAGATGAGATGAAGTTGATAGCAGAATATGTGGAAATCTGAAAGTGCAGGTAAGTATGAAGAAAATAAATTGTAGACATGCATGAAATTATCAAAGAATAAATAAATAGTATATTAAAAAACTCTTACTTAGAAGGAGTTCCTATAACATACCCTTAGTCAGGTGGAACACTGATTAAACAGTAGATAACTCTATTTTAATATTAGAAAAACTTACCAATGGCAAGAATTTCAGGATAAATATCAATTAAGAATATATATAATGTGTGATGGTTTGAATGAGCAAAGCCCCCATAGACCCATATGTTTGAATGCTAGCTCCCAGGTGGTTGAAGCTTTTGGGAAGGATTAGGAGGTGTGGCCTTATTGGTGGAGGTGTTTATTGGTCGTACGCTTTGATGTTTCAAAAGTCCATACAATTTTCATTTAGCTTTCTCTCTGCCTCCTACTTGTGTGTAAGGACATAAATTCCTAGCTACTGTTCCAGTGCTATGCCCGCCTGGCTCCTGGCATGCTCACTGCCATGATGATCATGTACTTTAACACTTTGAAACTGCAAACTCCCCCATCTTTTCTGTGAATTGTCTTGGTCATGGTGTCTTTTAAGAGCAATAGAAAAGTAACTAAAGCATAAAGTTAAAATGTACTGAATCAATGGGATATGTGTTTTTATATTGAATTTTGCTTCAAACTCATATAAACCATAACTTTCTGTTGACCAAACTAGCTGTTATCATGTGCTGAAATTATTATTTTTCTTTTTTAAGGCATGATTTCTCTTTGTAACAACCTTAGCTGTCCTGGAACTAGCTTTTGTAGACCAGGCTGGCCTCAAATTCACAAAGATCTGCCTACCTCTGCCTCCAGAGTTCTGGAATTAAAGGCATGTGCTACCACTGCCTGGCACTGAAAATAATTTTGCCCAATGGGGTTACGAATGTTTTAATGACTGATAAATTCTCACTGAAGGTGTAATTAGGAACAGTCTGTGAACTTCAAATTTTAAATTCCTTCAGGAAATTTGAAGTTTGTTCCTCTTTGACTCAATATTCTATCACTTAGCATGCCCTTTCTTTGGCAGAAGATTTCTAAAGTAGATAAATTGTGAGGTAACTCTAGTTTTGACCAAGCACCAGCCCTTCTTTCCATGTCTTCCACCACTTCAAAATGTTCCAGGCTACTGTGGCTTACGAACAAATTCTATAAAGAGATACAGCATCATAACAGAAAAACACCTTACTACCTGCTTGCTATAGCTGGAGTCTCCTGCCAACACAGACGATTTCATGCCCTCTGAAGCCCACTAAATATCTTCCTGCTTTACTGCCTTAGAACTCAGAAGGTGTTGGTAGGGCGTGATGACATCAAATAACAGTAAAATTTAATTGCATATTTAAGTGAATTCCCACTTCTGGCACAGAAAGAATTGAACAGATCATGATATCTAAATGTTTTGCATTTCTAAAGAGCAAACAGTCTGTAAACAACAAACTGGACCATTTTTGCTTGCCAAGTCACTAAGTATGGCTGCTTCTTCTTGGAAAGGGAGTCCTATGTCTTCCCTTGAGTGCTAGGAAGGTTAATGTGGAAATTCCAGTAAGGAAGAGGAAGTGGCAAAGGCTGTTCTTTGAGAAGACAACAGAATATTGAAGGAATAGGGCTTTCTAATGATGGAGATAGGAATCTGAATATTATTATTAGAAATAATTAGTGTATAAGTCTCCCAATTCTTCTGTTGATGACTATGAATCTTCTTACAACATTATTCTGAGACAGTGGATCTAGAGCATTCCCAGTAGCTGATGTCTATCAGTAGCCCAAGGCAGTGGGTGTTCAGGACTGCTCCAATTTAGGACTTCAGCCCACTGCTGTTCTGTCTTTCCTATTTGTTTTTCCCCTTTTCTTTTGTTTTTAGACACATCTGAACTATCCATGGAAGCATTTCTTGACTTTTTGTGGCTTCAAAGCTTTATGGAACTCTTTGAGGAAACCTGAGTTTGCATTGTATGCCAGGACAGACTTTCTGTTTTCTCTTTCATCTGGTGTCTCCTTTGGAATACCTAGCAGAATTTGGTAGGGCTTTTCAGCATTTTTTCACATGTAATATATTAATGCACATTCATGTATAGGAATACTTTCTTTCTATCCAGTAATCACTAGCCAAATATTTGAGTCTTGACAGGCAGAACGGAGGTGTGAGATATCTACAGCTCTATGGGTTTGTGTGTTATTTGGTCTCTCACCTGAAAAATGCTTCAGGCCTACTTTTTATCCTCTTTTGTTTGGGATTCACGCAAGCCTACATCTGTGATCATCACTGTAACTTCCAGGTTGAATTTTTAGTGTTTAGTTTCTGACTCAAGAAGCAATTTATCCATGAGTCTGAATTTAGAAATAAGAAGCTGTTGGCTACAGAAAAACAAACTCTTTGAGCCTGTCCTTTGAGCATAGCTTCCTCTCAGAAAATACATGGATGTGGCCCTGGTCAAGAAATAGTGAATGCATAACACAAGGAAGAAAACTGCAAGCCAGAAGGGTGACTATTCACATAAAGGTGTTAAAAAATTATGACTTGGGTAAAAGGATGACAAAGAATAATTGGGAAGAGAGTGAGATCATTGATTAATAAGTAAGAATGTTTTCCAATAATGTCATTTGCTTTGTAGCAAAATTCAAGCACAGGTTCTTGTTTATATTGTCTGCTTTTAGACCCACAAAGACTAACATTTGTATCTGAGCTTGATTGCTTTCTATTTGTGTTAAAGGATTAATTGTTTTCTCACCTTTAATGAGACTATATACTATATATACAATAATTTCTACAACAAAGAATACTGATGGAAGGATAAAATTTGTAGGAGGTGAAGACATGAAGTTCCTTGAACTTTGAACCTTACATTCCAGTCACAGAAGACAGAGAACAGTGAGGAAACAATAAATATGTGTCTACAAAATTTTGGAAAACACCAACTATTATAGTTTAGATGTTAGATATGCCTAAAATCCATGGGCTCAAAGCTTGGCCCTCAGAGAGGCACATTTAGGAGGTGATGGGAAATTTTGGAGGTGGAATCTTGTAAAATTTCTTTCAGTCATTGGTGATGTTCCTTTGGAGAAGATTATTGGGTCCCTGAAATATTCATGAGGTAAAGAGTTTGCTTTTTCCCTCATGGACTCACCAACACATCAACTAGTGGCCAAAGTAAATATTTTCTCTCAGTGACCTACTTATATCAATCTTTTTTGTGTGACAAAGATGAAAAATATCCTAGAAAATTTACAGTGGGGAAATAGGAATGAGTAGGAAGCAGATGCACTGACCTACGGGAGTGCAAGTTTATCATGGACTGGTTAGGGAATACCATGTTATGACGGTTAAGCTGAGACTTGAGGAAGACAAGGGAAAGAGCATTAGGAACATCTAGAGGGAAATTATTTGAGGCAAAAGGCACAGAATGATGCTTACAGTTTGTGGTGAATTGTTGAGACACCGTCACATTTGTCAACCACAAACACAGCAGATACAATCTGGGTAGGGCATTCCTTAGAGCCCACTCTAGGTGTCTGAAGAACATTGTGCTTGAAGAGAAACTGGGTAGGGGGATTAAACATTTTGGAACAAAGAAGTGATAACCTATCTACCTTTCACCGAATCTGCTGAATGTTCCAAAATATCCTTATTTTTCAGTATTTTTTTTTGCTTTTTATGAATTCGTTTCATATTTAGTAGAAGAATCAACAACTATTCAATCATTATGAATTTTTTACAAACTCAGTCTTGACTGTAAGATGTGGAGATCAGAAATACTCCTTTATATTCTTTAATTTTCTGGTACCTAAAAAAATGAGTACCCTGTAAAATAGAATAAATATTAGCATTACGTGAGTTGAATGTGTAGCTGGATAGTTCTTTTCCTTCAGGAATATTAAGGCACAAAAAGATAGTAATTCTTTTTTGTACCTAATTTTTATGATGTTTTTAAAACACTGGGTGGACTGTCAAACTTCTCCTTTCTTTCCCCTCCAATACTCATTATGTTTAGGTTTATTAACTATCTCTGCCCTATAGGCATTTCATATATATCAGTTCACTTCTGATTTAATTTGTATCATTTGCTATGATATGTTTTGCTTTCCTTGTATTAATATATTTAAATTGATACAACTTAATGCAAATTGTATTCAACGTAAAATCTTCATTTTTGCCAGTTCCTTCTCCCAGGAATTCACTGAGTCTCCCTTTTCCTATTCTTCCTTACTTCTTTCTAATAAAGACATCTGAGCTTCAAACAGGTTACTTTTTTGTATAAGAAAATCCAATTAGCCAGGTGGTAGTGGCACATGCCTTTAATGCTATCATTCAGCAGAAGCAAGAAGTTTGAGGCCAGCCTGGTCTATAAGAGCTAGTTCCAGGACAGGCTCCAAAGCTACAGAGAAACCTTGTCTCTAAAAGAAATGAAATTTCAACTTATGAAAATACTATCTGTACCTTTGACTCTCTGCATTTCTCACAGCAAATAAGATGGGCTATCTCTAACTTCTCTATCTGAAGAAATCTTTCACATATGTGTAAAACGTTAGAATATTTTCTTACATTTTTGTTTTTGTGGGTGAAGAAAGGGATTTTTGTTTGTTTGTTTGTTTTATAATTTGGATCATAGTCCATCACTGAGGGAAGTCACTGTAGGAACTCAAGGCAGAACTTGGAAGCTGGTTCTGAAGCAAAGGACGTGGAGGAATACAGCTCACTGGCTTAATCTGCATGACTTGCTCAGCCTGATCTCTTATATGACCCAAGACCATCTGCCCAGGTCTGGCATTGTCCAGAGAGGACTGGGACCACCTATACCAATCGTTAATCAAGAAAGTGCTTTGTGAACTCCACAGCAAATTTAATGGAGCAACTTCTCAACTGAGGTCCTTCTTCCTAGATGACTCTGGTTTGTGCCAAATTGACAAAAAACCAAGCAGCACCAAAATATAACCTCAAACTCAGTTACTTTGCAAACTTTTTACTTTTCCCCATGACAGATGCATTTTCAGTTATATGAAAATGTGCTTTCCAACACAGCCCTAGGCTCTGCCCCACCATTTCATCTGTATCTGCGCTGTAATTTCTGAACATTTGCTGACTCTGCCCTTCAAGACACATATCACTGGATACAAATGGGAGGATTTGCATGGATATGGAAATGACTTTGAGGAGATGTTTTGGCACTAAAGGTTTTTTTTTTTTTTTTAATACTCCATCTGAGGTAAGCAGATTTACTAAAGGTCTTCAGAGATTCTGATATGGTTTCTATTATGATGGTAATCACAATCTGAATATAATGATACATTATATAATGATTTTGAAAGGCCATGAAGGTGAACAGCTTTTAAAAGAACAAAGTTGTTTTAAATTATGATTAAACTTTTGGATCAGGAGCAAGAGTCTCAGTGCTCTCCACAAGTAAAGATAATTTTAATTGGACTAAGTAGTATGAAATTTAGGTCACAAGTATAATGAATAGCCATTGGAAGGGAAATTATAGATAATGGGCTATGCACTTATATCAGATCTTCTGTCAAGAATCTGCTTTAAAGGCCAACACAACTTTCTTACTTGGCATTACCTTTTTGTATGTCCTCAATGTATGTTACTATTTAGTTCAATCTTGATCATCATAACAGTGTCTCAAAAGCATTGATATCTCAGCTGTCACAAACTCTCTGTGTCCCAATTTTTTACCTTTGTTTCACTAGAATCTGCCTGATTCATTCTGGAATAAACTGCAGGATTGATGAGCACTGACAGCAGAATATGACACTACCATTATTGTTTAACCTATTCCTATTCTGGTTGACTAAGTGTCCAATTATGTAACTCTGTTAATATGCTCATGAGGGACTTAAAACTGACACCATGTCAGTGGGCTTACGAACTTTCAAGGAGAAGTCTAAGTTTTGAAAGAAAAGAGAAGGAATTTTTAAATAATAATATCAATACTGTTAACTCAGTTATGGAGAAGACACACTTTTCCTAAAAGAAAACATGCTTCAAAATGCTAATTTCATGTGCTGGATTGTTAAGATTTATGCTGTTTCTATGTGTGCCTCTTGTATACATCAATCTACCAGTCTTCGTGGAACAGATATATCCCAAACTTGCTTTTAATCTGTTGAATGATCATTTGAAATTTTTTCATTAGCTGAAAAAAGGACATAATGACCGATATCAATGGTTTGAAGTCATTTCTTCATTTTATTATTTAAACTGAGTCATTTACTTCTCCAGTGAACACAGATTCTACTTCTCTAATGAACATATATTAAGAACAATCTTAAGTATATTTTAATGGCTCATGCTCTGGTGCTATGTGACTTGGATTTAAATCCCATTTTCTTCCTCCATCGTTCTTGGCCTTGAGAGAGTTATTCACTTCTTTGAGTTTTTATTTATTTAGATATTAGTATAGATAATATCATTGACCTCATAATAACTTTCTGAAGACTAGAGGTGACTCAAGGAAAGTGCTTAGAACAGTGACTGGCACAGTATAGGCATTCTGATGCTGTCAAAGTTCATTATATAGACTCACTTGTAAATGAGAAAGTGATCAAAATCAGAACGTAACTCAATGGGAATATTTAAATGTGTAAATGTGCCAAATAGAGACTGCTACAGCCATAGCATTACTAATCAGAATAGGATCTATGCCTTGAATACATTTGAATGGCAATTCCTAATGATCAGTAATTTTAGAAACTTGTAAATAGTCAGATATTAAATCAATCAATCATAGAATTTTCGAATCTAGTGCCTCATATAAGCTAACCATGCTGTCTATCACTGAGTGACACTGCCAGCCTGGTGAGATACTACTTCAAACTAGTTAGGAGGCTAAAGCAACACTTAGTGGCAAGTGCTGACAAGGACCCATAGATACTGGAACTCTACATAACTCATTGGGAAAAATAGAATTTTTTGGTCACTCTGTGAAGGGGAGTGGTCTTGGCCATTTCGGCTTATAGCCATGCCCCACCATTAGCTAATTATTCCGCCCCCTAATTAGTTGTTAATTAATTAATTGGGCTGGACCACCAGGTCCCAAGAGGTATAAAATGATAGGCCCACGTGGAAAGCTCTCTCTGCGCGGATCACCGACCTGCCTGCTTCTTCGGAGGAGCTCTTTCTGGTATAGTAATCTGTGTGTATTTTGGCCCCTATTAAACCTGTGTGTCTTAAATAAAACTTCCACAACTCTGGAAACCAGATTTGCAAATCTTTATAAAGTTAAATATACAATTGATATATGATACAATAACTCCACTTGTAGGTAGCGCTTAGGTTCACACAAGTACGTACTCATCAATGTTTATTGCTACTAATTTGCAACTTCCCCAAATTTTCCAATTGACAATGAATAGTCTTGTTTGGAACATTTATGTTATCGAATGCAATTTCGCAATGGAGAGGAACAAGCTACATAGCCTCGTACTGATGTATGGATCTCAAATGCATTATTCTGAATAATGGAAGTGAGACTGAGAAGGCCAAATGCTATATACCATTGCATCTTGCAGCATTCTGGAAAGCACAAAATTATAAAACAAAAAATACAGCATGTGTTTGAACAATTAGATTTAAAGAGAATGTTTGCTTATAGAGAGCCATGAGAAAACTTGGTAGCATGATGGAAAAATCGGCACCATTATGTTACTGATGATCGTACAAAGATGGACATTTTACAATGGTCATAAAACTGAATACTAAAAAGATATAATTTTCTAGGTAAAAATGGTACATCAGCGAACTGAGTTAAAATATAAGTCCATAGGTGTAACAGAATATCCATGAGTCATAAACTGGGTAATGGGCGTTTGGGGATTTTGCAAATTGTTCTTTTTATTTTTTTTTTGTTTAACAACAAAATACAGAAAAATAAAGAATGCCAGCACTCATTTTTGGCAGGGGTTGGGTGATAGAATACTTATTATACTGCTGATGAATATGCAAATTGCTACAAACTGTTTCAGTGTAATTGTGAACAGATGCTAAAGCTTGCAATTGCATAGAGCCTTTGTTCCAGAAGTCCCATTCATGGATTCTCTCCTGTAGAAATGAAACCCTTGGGTTTTTAAAGCTATGTGCACAACGCTGTTTATTACAGCCCTGTACTTCCTAGCACACAACTGAACAGAGAACGTGTGCCTGTGAGTGAAGCCCTGAAATCAAAAACTTCTTTCTTCTAACAACCCCGCATAGAGTTGTCCGTATTAACATGACTCAGTTACAGAGCAGCCACACGAACACCACACTGGTAAGGTGGAATGTTAATGCACAGACTTGGTCGTTCACGGGGCGGTGTTTCAAGCTTAGTCTCGGTCTGTACACACTGCTGCAGCAATATTGTCATGAAGGAGACCACTGACCACTGGAAAATAGGCAAAAGTCATTTCTCACAGTTGTGCGGGAGACTAGCCTTGAAGACCTGATGGTTCAGTGTCAGGTTGAGCCTGTTTTATATGTGACAACTTATATCATAGTCTCCATATAATTCAATAGATACACGAGCTCCCTTAGGCCTCTTTCTTAAGAGGAATATCGCACGAATGGGGGCTGGGCTTCATCTTACTCTATTCCCAAAGCCACATCACAGGCGGTAAATTTCAACCTATGAATTCTGGTGAAGACACGAATCTCTTCTTCCAGACTTTTACAAAAGATTAAAAAAAATCAAAACAAAACAAGAATAAAAGAACTACAATTTAAATATTCTTAACTTTTCATCATTGCTTCTGATCACCAAGAGCCTGAGCTGGAGAGGTCCATTGTCAGAATTCTGCACTGTAATCTTTCTGTAATATCTTTCCTGGGAGGCCAGGTGAACATCAAGAATTATGAAGTGAAAGTTTATTTCCACCATGACCTTTTGAACAGCCTCTAGTAATCCACAGAGTGGTTATTGTTTTATATTGTATTACATTACCAATTAACGCTGTCACAATTAGAGGTTGTTTTCATGTAAGCCTGTGTGGCCTTTGAGATTGGCTTCAGCTTCTTCCGTTATTTGTCTCTCAAGAATTAAGACTAGCTGGGTATGGTGATGTATTTCTTGATCCTGGCACAATGAAGACAGAAGCAGACCTAGTTTACATAGAAAAGTCAAGGCCAATCAGGGCTAAGTACTGAGATCCTATCAAAAACAAACAACAGCAAAACAAAGGCAAAAAAAAAAGACTTAAAATAATTTCTTGGAAGTGTTATACTTTCAATGGATCATATTTTCCAAAACATAGAGGAGAAAGAAAACCAAAAAGAGAAGAAAACAATACTAAAAATACATTTTTGAATACAATAAGCTTTTAATTGGCATGCCTACAAGGCATAACTCTCCAAGAAGAATTTTTTTAACATATATTAAATTTTAAGGTAAATGATAAGTAATGTGTTGAATGGGAGAAAAAAATGGACCAAATAATATTCTCATTTCCTAGTAGGAAAAATGATCAGTCCAATGAAAAGAATAATTAAATCACCATTGCCCTCATCTCCACATGCATGTCTGTAGGCATCTTGTGGATGTCAAAAATTAAGACACTGTGCTCTGTGGGTTCTCCACAGAGCTGGAGCAGAGTACTTTGTCTTACAAAATTGGATTCTGTGCATGGAGTTCATCAGGGATATCCATAATTAAAGGTGTATCAGTGCTTGAAGACTGGAATTTCCCATATTAGAAGCCTAGATAGAAAAGGCAAGAAGTATTTTTCTAAGCTTTTAGAGACAGTTTTGGCATTCTTAATGATAAAATTATGGACAAATCCAAACAGAGGAAACTGATACCAATATTTTGGGGGCTTTAAAAACTAAAGCTTTCATTGTCTAGTTTGATCAGTGGTAGAAGTATTCTATGCAAGTTTTGTCTTGGAAATACACTGCTGTCTGTCTCAATGTCATTGGAAGCCATGATGTTTGCACAGCTGAGCCCTTGGCCATTCTAGGTTCTACCGTTTTGAGCCTCAGCAGTTCTATTTTGCTATTTTATCTATGCTTCCTCTAAATAAAGTCTGACCCATCCAAGCTTGTTATTGCAAGACATATGTATGAATTTTGCTTCTGGTAGGGCTTTTAAAGATTGGTAATAATCCTTTTAATTTCTGGAAGCAATAAACTGACCATATTTAATAGTTTGGATTCTAACTCTTACTGGGTGCAGAAAATGAATCCACTGGCATCTAAGTCAAGGTCAGAGGGAGCCTAAAGGTAATGATTAGAAATAACTTGTAAAGAGGAGAGAGAACTAGATAAAGGCATCTGCAATACTTCCTAAAATTTTAATAGTGAATAGGAAGAATGAATATTCTAAACCAGAAAAGAACAAGGAAATATGGACGTTAGCCATTGAAGAAGTGCTAAGATACTCAAATAACAAGTGATGCTGACAATTAGCCTTTATGGAATCATTATGTAGAAGGCAAAGTATTACATCGTATTTATTTTCTGGCTTCTCCTAATGAATGTATGGGTTGGTTTTATTGGTACTTCATTTTACACACAAGGAAGCCAAGCTAAAATTCAGGGACTTGAGGTCACTTGTGTGTTGTGGCATGAGTATTAGTTCTAAGGTAAGAAAAATCTTGGTTCTGTTCACTGATTCAGGGGCTGGCTTGGGCTCCTTAGTTGCATTAACTATTACAAGTGCTGTGGGTGTCTCCCAGATCACCCAAGTTCTTTGGGTGACACACGCTTTATGAGACTCATAGGGAATGACACTTGCAACTGCTTAGAGGTTCACTCCTGGCTTCTGGAATTCCTTTACCTAAATTCACCAGACTCCAGAAACACCAGGGAACTGAAAATTCCATGGCGAGTATCTCACACTACTTATGAAGGAGTAGGAAATCCTTTCGTCTTGGAATGGGAAAATTGTGATGTAATTGTTCTTCACAGCCCTCTGTCGCTTTGAGGCCCACTTCAGTGGTATAAAGGCTGACATCTTACCTAAAATTGCTCCCTGCTTGGGTCCTTCCTGTAATTTCATTTTTACTTTCTTCTTTCTTTCTTATTTATCTTGGAACATCTACCTAAAAATCCTATAAAATTCCTGTTTTTGTGTCTGCTTCCTGATAAACTGAAACAAAGAAAATTATTTGGTCTTATTCTACATTTGGGGCCATAAATGTGAATTCATGTGAAGAAAAGTGTTATGAGGTAATACTTGAACATGTCATTCGGAGAAACATTAGGGATTGCTCCCATGTGTTGATGTTGCTTCCTAGCTATTATAATTTTATTCATTTAATCACTTCTCCCCAAGAAGACTTGGTACTTTCTACTTAGTTGCTAGAACCAACATTGATGTGCATATAGACCTTCAAGAGGGGGAGAAAAACAACAAAGTTTTTATTGCGTCCTTGCAGGTTGCCTAGAAATGACAAAGTCTCAAGGTTAGGTCATTTGTGATCAGGTGCATCATTTCAATGCCAAAATACAATTCCTTCAGGGTGTGAATATTTTTCATATCCAAGTGGTATATTGGGTAGAGAAATTTGATGAATGGATTATCAAGATATGAAAAGCCTTCCATCATGAGTATCCCAAGCAACAATGATAAAGTCAGTCAAAGTCTTGTGAGTTTGGAAAATTGCATGTGGATGGCATTTAGGAGTGTTGTAGAATCCAAAAGATTTAGCGGTGAAAATGTAAGAATTGCTAAGATTAATTACAGTAGGGAGATGTTTCCTACTTTGAAAAATCACTTACTTGTACTGTTTATTTCATGAGTTGTTTGTTGTGAGATGTCCATTTTAGAATTAGATGTGGAGAAAGAGATCCAAACGCTCAGAAATTTGAAAGCAGGCTCTGCTGTGCCCCACAGCTGTTTAAGGTTAAATACTGTGTCCAAGTCTCTGTATCTTATGCCCTCTCTTTTGTGTATTTCCTCTGTGTTTGAGGACTCATCAGACTTATAGGGCAGTCCACACCACCCCTCTTCTATCTATTTAAAGTGCTCAAGGCTATGTATGCACACCAATCTTCCCTCTGTTGGCTGCTTCACCGTTAGTGAAATTTACTATTTCCCTTATTGACATTAGTCTACTCATTCTCTTGAATGAACATGGACACATCTTGCATTATTTTTGATAACTAACATAAGATATATGTGGCAACAACACAAGGAGGTTACATGTTGTAGATTAATTCACCAAAAGAACATTTCTGAGCACAAAAACGTGTTTTACTACCAAAAATATGAAGAAGGGAAGCCAAATGGACTCTAAGTTTACCTACATTCAGTGAAAACTGAATTTAATCTTTTCAAACAATTGAATACACACACACACACACACACACACACACACACACAGGCATATACACCCACCCACAGCTCACTCTTTCAGGAAACAGGGCACTATAGAAACTGTCTTGCCTAGATTCAAGAGCACTGACATGATATAGACTGGCAATAGAGCACCTGCACCTTGTAAGACCAGAGACCAATACTTACTGGGTTAGAGCACCCAGAATAAATGGGTGTGCAAGACCTATAGAGGATTAAAATGACAGAGTCTATCTATGGTTTTGTAAAACACACTGTATGTAATGCCTTTTAGATATTCCTTTAAAAGTATTATGTATGTTTGTGTGTAGGCACATGTGTGTTAAGGTACATATGTGGCAGTCAAAAGACAACTTTTGGGAGTTAGTTCTGTCTTTTTACCAGGTAGATGTCAAGTATCGAATTCAGGTCACAAGACTTGACAGCAAGCACCTTACTCACTGTGCCATTTTTCTGGCCCTATCTGAGAACTCACTAAATTTGTGTTTAAGTGTTCCTCTGCACACTTGAATGATCAAACCTCTTTGACGACAGGCTCAGTCTTAACTGGTGCTTTGCTAAGAGTTTAAATTTGTCTTCAGGATCATTTTCTCTTTCAGTTTATTACTTACCATTAAAGAGTTGGATCTTGTAATTGTTCAGGAGGGACAATCACAAAATCTGGCAGGGAAACCTCACAAACTGGATAAAAAGGAGAAAGCTTGAAGGCTAATGACCTGATGGCAGCTGGTGTTACAAAGTCTGAACATTGTATGCAGAAAGGTCTGTCTGGCTGCTTGGAGAAGATCAGTCTTTAGTTGAAACAAGGCTGTCAGTTGGTGGATGGATCTTACCCTTGTTACAAAGTGCAATCTGCTTTTTTTTCAAGATATACTGATTTAAATGGAAATATTATCTTAACACATCCTCCTGTAAGAATCTAGAATAATAGTTGACTACATAGCTAGACTCAGTAAATTGGCTAAGTTGACACATAAAATTAACTATCACATGCTTTAAATCAATCATTAAAATAGATTTACATAGGGGCCAAACCCCTAGATGGAGACCTATAGGCAGTTAATAGTTGCTGATAGAGGGAAAGTCAATTTTCCCCAGGGATGTGCCCCCTTATTGATTATCTAATACCAAGTTATCATTTCTAGGAACATACATATTCAGGCAACATTGAATGGAGTTAGTAGAATGTATTTATATATTTGTGGTATGTATATGTAATAGGAATGGCTAAAGAAGAGGAGACCATGGATTTGAAAGAGGGGAGGTCAGTCATGGGAGGGATAGGAAGGGAGAAAGAAAAGAGAGTAATGCTGCAATTGTATTTTAGTTAAAGACAAAGAAAGAAAGCATAAATTTAGATGGAAATACCAAGATCACACATATTGGGAAAAGGTGACCGGTATATGAATGACACGTGAAGAAATCCTACAAGCTGAGGAGAGAGGCCTCACGGAAAAGGAAATCTGTCAGTTTCTTCTTTTGAATCTCTAGTCCACAGAATTATAAGATTTCTCTGCTCCCAATCTGTGGTATTTTCCTGTGATAGTCTTAACAAACTAAGACAGTAACCAACCTGTAGCCAACCTTATAAGTGGACTGAGTAGTCTCACTGGCCAAACAGAGACTAGTACTTATCACTAAGCCTAGAAAAATTAAGGCTCTTGATTGACATTCTCAAAAGAATCACACAGATTAGTAGTAAAGCCTCAAAGTAAAGCTCATAGAGAGTTGCTGGACCAGCCCCTCTTACTATAATAACATCTTCACTGGGACTGAGTCATAAGACAGCGTGATGAAAGATTAGTATAGTGTATGGGAAAGTAGAGGGAAAAGAGAAAAATCAAGGGCATTTACTCAAATGCACATGCTAAGAAATGCCAACCGTGTGTGCTTAGGAAGGAAGGAGACATGACATAATTTATAATTGGTTTATTACTATGATTGCTTCTATATAATTGAAAATCTGTGTCATTTGACCAATAACTTTTATCTTTCCATGTTAACTGTTATACATTTAAAGATGGGTTCTTATCACAAAAATGAACTTGTAAGATAATTCATATATTTATTAACTAGATTTAGTTGTTATATAATGGACAGAAACTAGAAAATGTCAAGTTGTAAGCTATAAGCATATATTTTATGTCAATTTAAGAAAGATTTAATAAATAGTATAAACAGTGCTTTCTTAAAGCTTTCCTTTAAAGTGCTCCAGAACTTGATTAATGATTATTTTCTAGGTTCCGTAGACCTTTGACTCTAAGACAGAATTATATTCCACAGACAGACTTACCATGAATTTATAGTCCTAGTACTGAGATTTTTTTTTTTATTGATTTTTACTTTACTGGTGTAGGAGGTCCTTCTGTTTATGTGCTGCTTTCATTGGTTAGTAAAGGAACTGCTTTAGGCCTATAGCAGAGCTGTAGGGGAACAGAGCTAGGTGGGGAAAACTAAATGGCATGCTGGGAGAAAGGAGGCAGAATCATAGAGACGCCAGGGATCCTCTGCCGGAGATAGACTTGCTGGAAATTTGCTGGTAGGCCATGACCTTGTGGTGATTCACAGGTTAGTAGAAACAGATTGAATAAATATGTAAGAGTTAGCCAATAAGAAGTTAGAGCTAATGGGTTAGGCAGTGATTTAATTAATACAATATCTATGTGGTTATTTTGGTTCTGGGTGACCAGGACAAACAAGAGGCTTCCTCCCTCCATCACCTTTCTCTCAAAACGCAGCATTTCCATACATGTGACACTAACCACTAGCTGACCAAAGGCAAAGAATTGGGGATTCAAAGTACCTAAAGAAAATACATATATTTCTCATTTTTGCACCTTCTTTTGTCCTTCATGTGGCTTACTCAATGATTCTGTAAATGAGGCTCTGACAAGTCAGTTGTAAAAATCTAATTAATCATTATTTTGAAGCCAAGTAAATGGACATTTGGTAAGATGTACTCTGTATGTGACAGACCATTCCAACATGTGTTGCCAAACTGTTAAATTACTATCACAATCATTCCTCAATTAGTAACCAGGAATAATTTTCTAACTATGAATTTGACATCCTTACATGATTATAGAGTACATGCACTGTAAGACACCTATCTGACACCATCAAATAACTCTGATGAAAATTATTGGGTTCTTTCCATATTTCATTGAAAAATTTGGTTTATCCGCAAGTACCACAATAAGAGACATACATGTTGTTATATAGCAATCCATAGCTAAAATCAAGGATTTTGTGTCATTAAATAATCATAAATATAAAATAGATGGAGAATCTTATATGCTACACATGAATGAAATGCAAATCAAAACAACTTTAAGGTTCCATCTTACACCTGAAAGAATGGCCAAGATCAAAAACACTGATGACAATTTATGCTGGAGAGGTTGTGGGTTACAGGGAACACTCCTGCATTGCTGGTGGGAGTGCAAGCCGGTACAGTTCCTTTGGATGTCAGTGTGGCAGTTTCTCAGGAAATTAGGACACAGCCTTCCTCAAGATCCAGTAATACCACTTTTAGGTATATATCCAAAGGATGCTCAATTGTACCACAAGGACATGTGCTCAACTATTTCATAGCAGCATCGTTTGTCACAGCCAGAACTTGGAAACAACCTAAATGCCCCTCGACCAAAAAATGGATAAGGAAAATATGGTACATACATTTACACAATGGAGTACTACACAGCAGAAAAAAACAACATCTTGAATTATGTAGGTAAACGGATGGAAAGAGAAAACATCATTTTGAGTGAGGTAACCCAGACTCAGAAAGACAATTATCACATGTTCTCACTCATAAGTGGTTTTTAAACATAAAATAAAGAAAACCAGCCTACAAAGCACAATTCCAGAGAATCTAGACAACAACGAGGACCCTAAGAGAGACATACACAGATCTAATCTACATGGGAAGGATAAAAAGACAAAATTTTCTGAGTAAATTGGGAGCATGGGAATCTTGGGAGAGGGTTGAAGGGGAGAGGAGAGGCAGGGAGGGGAGCAGAGAAAAATGTAGAGCTCAATAAAAATCAATAAAATTAAAAAAATAAAAATCCTAAAGGAATGTCTCCTTGAATCTTTATTGAGCTAGTGTAATAAAGGAAGATGCATTGCAGGGCTGTGTGTTAGGTTCCCAGAAACCAGTATTCTTCGTCTTGGAACTTTCCTTTTCTGTGAGAATTTGGCAGCAGCTCCTCCCATTTTATTTTCACTTTTTTGTTTGGCTGCAATTTCCCCCTTCATCGGGTGCTCTCGAGTTTGTAGTAGTCCCCTTCCCATCCTATGAAACCTTGGCCATCATGGATATTTTCTGAATCTTTTGCTCACTGGGTTATCACATGCGTTAGATGGATAAAAGAATAACTGGCAAGTTTGCCTGTTCTTCATACACAGTTTGGATCATCAGCCATGGAATACGTTGCAGGTGAAGAAGCTGGGCAGTGGTGACTGAGAGGTTGGTAACAAGTGAGCTTTACCCTTTACATCCCATCCAGTGATTGGCCACAAAAAGCTGATAGAAGAACTTTCTTCCACATCTCAACATGGACCTTCAGTTAGAAAATGTTAAGGTATCAGTGTAGTGGTTAATTCTATATCAAATTAGATTCTGCAGATATATGAAATGTGAGGATCATCAAAGTGAATATTAGCTGTCTCCAAAATCTGATTATAAATTCTGATTCATCTGCTTGGCTTCACTCCTGCTCTAGTTCCAGAGATAAGCTTAATAACAAAATCAAACACAACCAAGCAAAGAAAACCCTAGCTCTTCCCCGCCACCACACAAGCAATACGGGAACAGAGGAGAAGTTCATGGAAGATGGAGAGGTGGTGTTTGCTGGTCTGCCGTCATGTACTGGGACAGATCTCTTAGACCTCGTTGACATCATGGCCTCACTTTCTTTCCGTTGTTTCCTCTCTAAACTTTTGTAAGTTTGTCTTGGTCAAAGTGTTGGATCAGGAGTTGAAAGGGTAAAATTCCACATGAAGTTCCACATCTTCTATTCTCAATGTCTGTCCGGAGCGTGTAGAAGGTCATGGAGTTGTGATGACTTTGGGTTTGGTTAATTTTGGTGTGTGATATTGATTCTGAGATTTTTACAATAAAGTTTATAATATTTTTAAAAAGATCAGATATATCACTGAATTAGACTGACTGATGTATAAAAATCTCACTGGCTGGGTCCTAATGTCATTCTTTCCTATGTGGTTGTTTGGTTATGCATAGGGGGAGGAGGAGGGACACTAAAGAATGGGATCAGGGAGATGACTTGTGAACTGTCACAGAGAGTAATCCTGGCAGGGATTTCAGCCTGAGTATGGGAAGGCTGGGAGGGGATTTAGAGTTTTGGCATGCATGACTTTACCTGCCAGGCATTCCACAGAGCCAGGCTCTCCATCTCCTGGCTGCATGAACAGAGCACTCCTTCTCCTGATCAGTTTTTTTGGTAGTCATTTATCTCTGCAAATGACTATTAGAGAAATTTCCCTCTCTATCTTTTATGCAGGGAGAGAATGGGGAAGGGACAAGTTAGTATGCTTCTGGGCAAAAGGAATAGAAAGACAGCGAAACTATCTCAGCCTAAAGATAATTATCAGAAATCGGAGGCATGAAAGTGCTGCCTTGGTTTCATAAATGTGTTTTCTGTGATGTAAATCATGTTCAAAGTTGAAATTTCAGAAGCAATATTTCACTGTGAAGGCTACATGTAATTTTAAGTCACATAAATTTATTTCCTCCCCAGCTGTTGACGGTGTTGCCTCAACCTTTGATCTAATGTGAGTACCATTAGCTAGGTCATGGTAGCCACAGAATGAATTGTATGAGCAGCTGCCTTTTGTGCCTGGGATGAGTCCAGTTTGAAATGTTTAGCTGACACTTTTCACAGCAGACATTGTAGAGATGATTTTGCATCTCTTTCTGATGGATAGAAAATTGGTACTTTCTGTCCAGGAAAACGAATTTCTGACTTTTCCCTCATCTGTCCTATAAAAAAAATTAAAGGCTACTATGATAAAAAGTATCTTTGATGTTATGCTCATTATAGAGTAGAAAAAGATTGACTTTTAGAATTCTCTTCCTCTCCAGATCCTTCATCATTCCTTATTATGTCTCTTCAATTCTATTCTTCAATATGTGAAAAATGTTAAGCAAACACAATTAACCTCAAATATCCTGTTTGAAATTTTGATGAAAAGAAAGGCTATTCCACATTTTCTTTGTGGGGTTCTGTCTGTCTGTCTGCCTCTAGGATCAATCTACATAATTATGTAGATAACACAGCCATTCATTCATGTATTATTTAGTGAGCTTTGTTTCTCAAGGTTATCATATATGATAATCTAACGTTTTTCAATTTGACAAAATTTAAAATCACCACGAGATGAATGTTTGGGCATGTTTGTGAGAAAATTTCTAGGTTATGTTAGCTGGGATGAGAAGACCCACTCTATGTCAGGTGCCATGCTTTGGGGACCTGGACTAAAGGAAAAGCAGAAAGAGAGATGAGAGTCAACTTCCATCCCTTTCTCCTTCCAACTGCAGCTTCATCATGACAGCTTTCTTCAGATCCTGATGCCGTGACTTCCCTGCCATGACAGATTCTACCCTTGAACTGTGAGTCAAAGCAAGGCCTTTCTCGCTTCAGCTGATTTTATCAAGTATTATGTCATGGTGATTAAAAGAGTAACTGAATATGATTCTCACTAAGGACAGCTTATAGCCAACGACAAGTTGGCGCTGGGAACCAAATTGAATTCTAGTGTCTCAACTTAACATGACTGTGACAGACTGTCCAAATGCTAGAGGCCCTTGGTGTCAGCGGAAAGTTGCCTTTATTGTATGTCATAGCTCAACTTCCTCTCCAAACCCTACTTCTTATGTGCACTGACTCCGCTGTGTGCTCCAATAAGCTTCCTTTAAGGAAAAAACAAAGCTGTTGCAGAGCTTATTTCCAGAGCTTAAACATTTTTAAATGTTTAGGATTTAATCCCATTGAAAGTTAAAGTTTATAAATATAAGTACGTGGTATGCACGCCAAGTTTGCATGTAGTACATTTCCCTTCTTCTTCTTCTTCTTCTTTTTCTTCTTCTTTCTTCTTCTTCTTCTTCTTCTTCTTCTTCTTCTTCTTCTTCTTCTTCTTCTTCTTCCTCTTCCTCTTCCTCTTCCTCTTCCTCTTCCTCTTCCTCTTCTTTTTCATCTTGTTTTTTGAGACAAAGTTTCTCTGTAGTTTTGGAGCCTGTCCTGGAACTAGTTCTTGTAGATGTGGTTGACCTTGAACTCACAGAGATCTGCCCGCTTCTGCTTCTAGAGTGCTGGGATTAAAAGCATGTGCCACTGCCACCCAGCTTCTTTTTTCTTCTTTTTCCCTTTAAAAAGTCTCCTAAATACAGAAAATAGTATTTATGTTTTACAAATTTAAAACTGAGATTTTAAGACTTATATTTTTCAATTCTTTTTGCCAGTAAATGGTAGAGTTGAAACTTTAGTTCAGCCATGTCTAATGCAAAACCAACCTTCATAATCCCCTCTTGCTTTCCTGGTTTTATCTTTTTTCTTCCACATTTTATGGATTTAAAAATATTTATTTAATATTATCTTATGTGTGCTCATGGCCCTTTCTATTGGTTTGAAAATATTTATTTAATATTATCTTATTTGTGCATGTACATAGGTGCATGCACATTTGGAGCTCAAGGAAAACTGTGCAGTTCATTCTTTCATCTTTCCATGGGCTCTGGATGTTGAACTCTGGTAGTCAGATTTACAGTATTAACTCTCCTACTTACTGAGGCATCTAGATACCCTTCCTCTCCCCTTTCATTTCATTCTTATCGTCCTTGCTTGACAGAATAATTTCCGTGACTTTTCCCATCAATAGAACAAAAGTTAAATTCTCCATTTCTCAACTTACTTTCTTGCTTTGCTCTTTGTATTAATTTCTTTTCTTATCACTGTGACTGAATACTTGACTCAAACATTTGGAAGGATTTTTTTTCTCACTAGGGTTTCAGGGAATACCAGCCAACCATGACAGGGAGGGCATGGCAGCAGGACAGGAGTTGTGAAATGTTTTGCTTACTTCTTGGATCCAGAAAAAGAGAGCCTAGAGTGGAAATAGAATTGGCCTGCAACCCTTAAGCCCTGCCACTATAACTTTATGTCTGTATACTAAACCTCACATCATAAGGCTTCTCCAATCACATAAGGGTGTCACAGTCTAGGGAATGAGACACATAAGACTTTGGGTGACATTTCATATTCAAACCATACTGGCATAGACTCATCTGATGGGAACAGCAGCAGTCATATGGCTGGTACAGCTGCTTGACAAATACCCAGCAAGGCTAAGCCTCATGATCACTGCCAGGCCACCATTGCTTTTCATCTCACCTGTTACATATTTGAGTGAGTTTTAATATTTGTATAATTTGGGGATGCTGGATTGATGGAGAATTTCTTATGAATCATTTATGCCTTCTCCCAGAAGTACTGTTTGTAAGCTTCCCCAGAAAAGTCCCAAACTTACTACCCTTCCTGCTTTTAGGAAGATAGCCATATCTACTTCAGTCTTCTTTATACCTTGAAGGTTGTGACACACATAAAGAATCCAGAGGTCGCTTTATATTATTGTGGGATATTCTTGAAACATCTTTCCCTGCACTTACTCAGGAACAAGGTAATCAAAACAAAGTAAACTTTAAGAGGTCACCAAGTTTAGGCAGGTTGGAGGAGTTGGCCACAGGTCAGATTGCAAGCCTCTTCCCAGTATACACTCAGACAGTTATGTGACATGTACAGCAACAAAATCAGATTAGCTGAGGTTACCTCATCGCTATATAGAGACAAATTATGGAATGAAAAGATGATAAAAGAATGAGATGTCAGGATCTCCTTATCTTAGAACAGTTAGCACATGCAGAGACACTGTGGTATCATGTGACTGGCGTAGGAGTTTCTTTTGTATTTGTGTTGCTTTCATTGGTGAATAAAAAAAACTGCCTTGGCCTTTTGATAGGACAGAAATCAGGTAGGTGGAGTAGACAGAATGAAATTCTGAGAAGGGCAGTGTGGCAGATGCCATGTTTTTCCTGCCTGAGACAGATGCTGGTTAGGAATCTTTCCCAGTAATCCACTACCTTGTGGTGCTACACAGATTATTAGAAATGGGTTGAACGAATATGTAAGAGTTAGCCAATAAGAGGTTAGAACTAATGGGCACTCTAATTTAATGAATACAGTTTCTGTGTAATAATTTCGATAGTTAAGCTATCTGGGCACTGGGAACACAGCCCGCTCCTCTTACTACATGTGACCAA
Organism: Dicrostonyx torquatus; assembly: GCA_028555095.1. Lineage (NCBI taxonomy): Eukaryota > Metazoa > Chordata > Mammalia > Rodentia > Cricetidae > Dicrostonyx > Dicrostonyx torquatus. The sequence goes on along the minus strand of JAQHUG010000013.1, from coordinate 8,889,340 downwards.
AGTACAACAGAATGATGGGATTAGACACATAGACAAAGCCTATAAAAATATAAAATATGAATGCTGTGTTATGCTAGAATTTGAATAAAAGCAGCAGCCCTGGCCTAAGGATTTTTTCTGGATACTGTGACAATTAAGAGTTAACCATATGATGCTTAAACATGGTAATATGTCTGGGATGTCTTAGAGATTTCGCTTTGGTCTAGTGTCCCTGTTGCCACAAAAGCTAGGAATCCGAGAAAAGGTCATCAAATGCCTTTAAGTTCTTAAAAATTGAGTTATGGGGTTAGTGAGTAAGAGTGATTGTAAAAGATAACTCTGTTTATCAATGATTTCAAAACTTCAGGGAAATAATTGGAAATAATAAATTTACTTATTAATGATGACAAAAAGATGAGCCAGAGGAGGTGAAACACAAGTCCAAATCCAAAAACAATGTGATCTGTTTTGGAGCAGCATGAATGAATGTATACCTACTTATTACATTCTGTATAAATAAAGAAATACTCTGACTTCTGGTCAGTCAGGCTGCAGTATTCTCCTGACCCTCGTGGCCTGGCTCACCTCTTTCCCTTGCCAATTCCTCACATCCCCTGATGAGACCTCTCCCTCCAGTGATGCTTCCTGTCAGAGTAGGACAAGCCATATTGAGATGTGCTTCCTCTCTGTCCATCTTCTCCCATTGCCACTCTCACATCCATCCATCTTCAGATCCTGCCCTCATCCAGAGCTGGGTCCTGGCACCATATCACTTCACTCATTCACATCAGAATTTTAATGGATAACACTGCTGAGGACAGGCAGTCTGCTTAGAATACATTATAAAGTCATTATAAAGATACTAGCATGAAACCCTGCTCCGATAACCACATATGCATGTGTACATTTAAAAATGCCAAAAGCTCAATCAGAAGAAAAGAAAGGAATACTGAGAAAAACATAGAAATAACTGAATGAGGTTACTATAATATAGGCTTTCATAAAGATAGGCCAACATTCTTCTGATGGGAAAAATGACACTCTTCCATTGGTAAAATTTTGGGGTAAAATGATAATTATATTCAATTAATGTCCTAGGATTCTAGCAATTCAAATGGCCAGATGAGGGATAAAATGACAATGGCTTTCAATTAATATCCTAGAAGTCTGGCCATACAAACAGTTTTTGTTTGGTTGAATGCAGGTATTATTTTAAGATCTGTCCTTTTCCTATGTCCTTATCCAGGGTGTTTAAGGACTTATTACAGAATACCTATTCTATGTCCACATTTTTCTGAAAGCCAAAATAAAATCAAAAGAGTATCCTCTTTTGCAGTGACGTGAAACAAGAGTTTCAGCTAACTCTTTAAGGCACATGGGTTTTTGCTTCTGCGACGAATTTCATATCAAAACAAGGATTTGACTTTCTTTTTGACAATCTGTAACTGAATCTCCTAGTTCAGTTTTTTAAAGTCTCAGAGCACTTTTATTTGTGTGAGACATTTTGATTGGTCTATTCCCTATGGAGCAAAATGGAAACCAGTAGTTTGTTACAAACCAAAATACTTGTGTTGATGGTGAGTTGTGGGTTGCAATGACCTCTTATGACCTCTAGAAATCTGTGTTTCAACATTGTTGACTCTGTTATAGATGATTCCTTATTACTGGACACAATAAACCTGGATGTTTCTATTGACAACATCCTTATTAAAGTTCATCTGATGTTTGCCCAATTTCTGAAACATGACTACACTCAACTTCATATGCATTGTGTGTAATAAAACTTTAATAATTAAAATCACAATTCTCTTATACATTGAGAAAACTACAACAAATCTCTTCTTATATGAAAATCTCCAAAAATGTTGAAGATGAAATGTACCACTGTAGACAGTGTGTTGATTTCTCTTTGTTGCAGAGGTAAAATATTCTAATAAATAAATTTAAGTTAGAAAGGGTTTATTGCTGTATTTCATCATACAAGTTCATCATGGTGGAAGAGTCACAGAAGTGGGTCGTTGAAGCAACTGCTCACATTACATCCACAATCAGGGAGACAAGGGTCGGTATGTATCTGTAGCTGTTCAGTTCCACTTCTTTATACCATACAGTCTAGGATCAAGTACTTGGGAATGGTCTCATCAATGGTTAACATGGGTCTTCCCGTATCAATAAACACAATCAAGATAATCCCTTACAGACATACAAAAAAAGTCATCTTTCAGGCAATTCTAGATTTGGCCAACTACTAACCATCATAGTATTTTGAACAATGTCTGCTACACAGTAATTTACTAAGTAAATGGAAGAAGATGGCTTCATTTTGTTTCATACTGGAGCTTCAGGTTGTAGGACATCTTCTTAAGAACATATTGCTGAGAGAAAGTGCTTCCTTTGGTGAAATATACATTTTTTTTTATCAAAGAGGTCAGTGGGCATCATCTCTAGCAACATCATTTGGTTCCTCAAGAGAGGTTTCCCAAGAGAGGGTTACCCTATCTCTCATTTATTGCCCCTGCTGTCTCCTGTGAATTAGAATCTAGTTAAAGAATGTAGTCTCTCTTTTGTTTTACACATTTAATGATTACTGACATTGTCTCTCAAAAGATCCATTTTTTTTTCCTGGTCAAGGTATTTCCTACAACCTACACCATAGTATGTGTCAAAACATTGAAATAAATGAATACATGAAAGAAGATCTTATTTATTAAATAATAATTATCTATTCTTAACTATTCTATAAATGAAATGTAAAGATAATGAAGAATAAACTTATGCTAGCATCAAAACAAAGGACAGGTATTTAATTTATGATTTAAAAAGTCATACTTTTATATGACTAAAGAGACCTTTAGGATTTAGCAAAACTATACTAGATTAATTTTCTTTTGATTCATCAATAGAAAAAGACATTTGAATTTGCCTTTTTTCTTATCAGGAATCATAGGACCTATTTTAATGAGGTGAATGTGGGCTGTATCTTATGTTAGATCAATGCTTCACATGTATAGATCATCACAAAAATATCCTGTGGATTTTATTAAAATATAGATAATGTTGTAACAGGTCTTGAATGAGCTTCAAAATTCCATATTTGAAATCAAGTCCCAGATGATTCTGGTCCAGGCTTCTCTTCCAAGGACAATACCAGATGTGGGATGTCCTTCTGCATATATGTCGTTCTTATTGGTTAATGAATAAAGTTGCTTTGGTCTATGGCAAGGCAGAATATAGCCAAGTTGGAAGAGACATATAGAGAGAGTAGGTGGAGTCTAGCAGAGGTCATGTAACTGCTTGAGGAGACAGATGCCAGAAATTTACTTGTAGGTCACAGCATTGTGGTGATATATTGATTAATAGAAATGGGTTAATTTAAAATGTTTAATAGTTAATTAAAAAGAAATCTGAGCTAATAAAAAGAAATCTGAGCTAATAGGTCAAGCGGTCTTATAATTAATATAGTTTCTGTGTGATTATTTGGGTCTGGGCGGCTTGGAACATACAAGGAGTCTCCATCTACATATACCCGGTGACAAAAAAAGAAGCAATGGTAAAACCCATTGCTCTATGTGATGTGTCATTATTCCCAAGCAAATCGCATGTGTTTGGTACCTCACATAGACTCTTCATAGAGTTCACAGTTTTTAACACTCAGGATACTGAGGAGTAAAGAGTACACAGACATATAAACAAAAAATAAGAGTAATGCAAAATAGTAAAAATCTGCAAACATGTTTAGGAGTATTGAGAAATCAAGGAACAAATTCTGCCTGGAAGAATCAAGAAGGATATTGTAAATGTTGGAGGTGATGTTTGAATAGATTTTTTTATAAGGGGGGGTCATTGATCACTATTTCAGTTTCTGTGACAAAATATTTGACATAAATAAGCTGAAAGGGGATATTTTTATTTGAATTTATGTTTTTGATGGTTCTGATTCATCATGGCTGAAGAAGTGTAGTGATGTAGAACACATCATGAAAATGTGGTCAGAAAGTAAAGAAAGAGGAATACAAGAAGACACATGACAACATGTACTCCCAAAATTTTGCTCCTGGTGAGCTATTTCCTTTAACTGGAAGAGAACTTGCCTTTCACCATCTACTAATAATGCCATTGGATTATTAATATATTAAGAAATGAATCCACTGAATTAAAGGTTTCACAATCTAAGCTTCTGGAAACATAATCTCTAGGCTTTAGTAATGTCCTAGATGTTTCTCAGTTCAACCAGTTTGATAACTGAAGTTATCAATCCCAAAAGAGAAATTCCATGAAGGGGTCATTCTCAGTTTACACAGGGTATGATACCATCTTCTGCAATTCCAGGACTTAGGGGACAAGGGCAGGAAAATTGGAAATGTAGAGACAGTTTTAAAGAACACTGTTGTCGGGGTTTCTATCCTGCCCGGTTCCCACAATTGTTAGGTTCCAAAGAAATCACACAAAGGTCTACATTAGTTAGAAACTGATTGGCCCCTTAGGTCAGGCTTCTTATTAACTCTTCTAACTTATATTAGCCCATTATACTTGTCTATGTCAGCCATGTGGCTTGGTACCTTTTTCAGCGATTCAGTCACATCTTGCTTCTTCGGTGGTTGGGTCAGGACTGTGGACTAGGACTTCCTTCTTCCCAGAATTCTCCTGTTCTCATTTACCTGCCTCTACTTCCTGCCTGGCTACTGGCCAATCAGTGTTAATTTAAAATATAATTGACAGAATACAGAACAAACACACACACAAAATGGTGTAAGAGGTTCTTATGTCTATGTGCTGCTTTCAGTGGTTAATAAAGAAACTGCTTTGGGCTCTTGATAGGGTAGAAGTTAGGTAGGTGGGAAAAATTAGATGGAATGCTGAGAGGAAAAAAGCAGAGTCAGAGAGCTGCCATGGAGCCGCCAGAGTCAGACATGCTGAATCTTTCCTGGTAAGCCACTGCCATGTGGCGATATACAGATCTCTGCCTGAATGCAAAGGTGGAACAGTTTAGTGTCACCTTGTGTTGGAATGCTGTATGGATAGACTGTGTTACTAATTCAAATTTGCTACAATTTCCTCCAGTTTTGCATAAGGAGAGTTGGATTTTGTGTCTCTTTGCCTTGATCGTTGGTGTCACATGACAACTTTGACTGACAGCATACCTTAGAACTCCCACTGTCATGCTTTATAGGCCTGAATCTTAAGAAACAAGAGTTCCTTATTTTTTTGGTATTAAAGCATTTTTTTCATGTTTTACACTTACATGAAGAGTGTCTGATGTCCTTTTGTGTATGTGTGTGTGTGTTGTGTGTGTGTGAGTAAAAGACAAAGGGAGATTGTGTGACACCCTGATATTATAAAGGAGAGTTTTCAGGCTGAGCCCAGCTTCAAGGTGCCAGCACTACAGGCACTGCAGAAAAAGTGTTTCGTAGACTAGGTCAGAGAAACCCATAGGGTAAGTTACATCATTGTTGGTGAATTAAAAAATCATTTAGATGAATGATCCCCAATTTGTGAGTCACTTAAGATGGTTGTGAACGTATGATTTTATGCTTCAGAGGATTAGAAAACAATGTAAGATGTCCTACTTTTATATCTTATTTTCTAGACCTATGGTCATATACATAGTGATTCATAATGCTATACAGGGTAGGGTGGTACATTACAATCTCTTCAAAGCTTTTCAGGTAAAATGACACATGCCAGACAGATATTTTAATTGCTATAGCAAATGCATTAAGGAAAATTGTAAAGAGAAAACCTCTTTGTTTTGGCTCGTGGTTTCAAATGTTTCAGCTTATCTTTGTTAGTTCTTTGCTTCTGTGCAGTGGTGAGGCCAAACATCCTGTTGTGAGGGCATGAGAACAAAGATACCCACCTCATGGTGCCAGATAGGAAGATGGAGAGGGAAGGGAAGAGAGAAGGACAGGGAAAGCACATATCTGTGTGGTAGGTTTACCTTTCTGGTTTGTTTCATTTAGGGTAAAGCCTTCTCCCCTTAGTAGCAATTCCCAATCATTTCTTGAGATATGCTTATCTACACACCTGGACACCTGGAAATGTACTTTGCGAGTCTAGGACTTTTTCTAGTCAATCAAGATGCCAATCAAGATTCAAAATTATAACTAGTAATTTTAGGCTTTAGAACTAGAAAGGTTTTTAGAAATCATTTGGATTCACTTTTATTTTACAGACAAAGACATCAAAGTGTAAGTAGAGTTCTGGGAATGGGATTCATGGGAGAATAAAGTATTAGGTGGTGGCTGTACATGCTTGTGTGCACATCTGTCAGTCAACTGCAGTAAATTGATATTTGTACTTATAATGCCCCATTATAAATGAATGAGGGAATCCATTCAAATTCTCATTCAAGGAGTGTAATGAACAACAAGTTTTTCTCAAATTTTCTGCACAATAAAAATCACTCATGCTTAAGTAAACCACATAAAATCACTGTCTAGAATCCAGGCCTATAGATTATAACCTAATTGGGTTGTGAATGGTCAAAGAAAACTTCTTTTCTTTTGAAACATTTTCTTGTTTAAGAAACTGTAATTTCTGCCATACTTTAAAGTATGAAAAAAATCTAAATGCAGAACAGGAGTAGTCATTGTGTGTTGCAAATCTATTTCCTAGGAAATTAATAAATAATCCGAGCAAAAATTATTTCTGGAACACATATAGACATCAATAAATTAGCTTTCTGTGAAAAAGTGCTAGATTTATTATCTAGCTGTTGCTAAATAGTTTGTAACAGCCACATTTCTTTATATATAGAAGAAAAACAGCCCATATTAATGTTAAATAAAAGTGTTTGTATCTTACAGATTAATGTATTGGTGGAAATGTAATTACAGCTCATTGATACATCAAAAACAACAGTAAAATATTTCAGAAGCCCATCAACAAAAACATTGGATATTTCCAGTGACTCATCGTTAAAACACTTGGATATTTTAATGGTCTAATGTGTCTATTCAAATGCTGACATGATATATTATTTGATAAAATCTTACTTTACAAATAGAAGTTTTCAGAATAGATGAATCACTGAAAGAATTTGGTACAGAGCACAGGATATTTATTGTATTATTTCTTTTTTATTGTTTGTGGATTCACACCATTTCAAGAGAAAGTGTTTAGTATATGTTTGATATTCCTCATTACAGCACACATAAACCCCTCCTGTGTTTGTAATAATCTCATAGATATATAAATTTGATACATCTCATTCTTTTTTTTCTGAGATCCAGACTGAATTCTTGTATCTGAGGAGCCAGGGCCTCTCCACAGGGTTGGGTCTTTCTGAAATTTGTCAGTGCTAACTGGAAAATAACAAAGATGCTGTTATAAAACCCAGAGGGGAGAGGCGAGTTCTGATTTGATAGACTGGGTGAGTACCATGGTGTGTCACGGGGGCTTGCAGAGGGGAGAGGAGATATAGTGAACAGGTTCACTGTGCAAGCTCCAGAGCCAGACTGACTTGGGATCTTGGTCTCATTTTTGTAACTCCCAAAAATTACTTTACGATACTGACAATGTTGCCTGCTCACTGTGGAGATGTTTTGGACAGATCCACGACCGTGCAACTTGTGCACCGAACTTGTTCCAGGCATAGATGGGAAGATATGTGGATAACTTTTCAGATGGAGATGGGAAATGCATGCTAAACTATCTGGCTCCTTGCTTAGATATTCTGTTTCTGAAACCTACATGATGTATGAGCATGAATTCACTTAACATATATATTAAATTAGCAAACTAACTAAATAAAACATTCATGTGGCAAAGTTATAAATAAATGACCAAACTATATTTTAATCTGCTTCTAAGCTTACATAATTAATTGGCAGGAAGGTGGAACACTGAGTTTGAATGCTCTATATTTTGTCTTGTAAACACACACCTTCTCTTCACCTACAGGTTGTAAATTTTAACTTACTCACAATGGCTGGGGATGCCATTAATCATGGATGCCACTGGCCATTCTGTTCTACAAAGGTCAGAGTTGACATTTTAATATAACACGTAGGCATCTCTCTTCATTTCCTTTTATATTATTTCACTGAATAAACTGGATGAGAATTTGGGGAATCATATATTAAAAAACCCTCTCAGTAACAGATGACATTAGTGTTTCCTTTACATTAGTGTAGCTAGGGTTTCCACTGCATCCAGCCATTGCGAAATGTGAAGTGGTTCATAAATAAGTCATACAAATCAAGTAGAAGATCATCAGCTATATCTGCCCAATCAAAACCTGACAAAGAAAACAGTTAATTTATAATTGATTTGACTTTAAGTCTCCTTAGGGTTGGTAATTATGGGGAAGAAAACCAGGAAATTAAATTTCCAGGAAAGCTTTTGTATGTTTCCTGTTCTAACACATTTCCCTTTATATGCATGCTGGGGGAATTATAAAAAATAACAACAAGTAGCTTCAGGTGAGAGAACTACATAGAAAGAAAGGCATGAGTCTTAAGAGTTGCATGCATCAGTCTGCAAAAGAAGTTGACATTCTGCAATGGATGCCTTTGTATGGGCAGAGAAGAAAGATTTAGCTCACCATCATTTCACATGATGTGGGATTCCCCTCTGTATGCTGTGAATATGTTTTATTTCTACTGGTTAATGAATAAAGCTGTTTTGCCCAATGGCTTCGCAGAGCAAAGCCAGGTGGGAAATTTGAACAGAGATATATACACTATGTAGCTGTCAAAGGAGTAACATGCTGACACTTGTAAACCACAGCCTAGTGTCAATACACATAGTAACAGGAATGTAATGTATAAGATGTAAGAGCTAGCTAGAAAGACACTTAAAAGCTCTTGGCCAAGCAGTGTTGTAATTAATTTAGCTTCTGTGGGTCTGGGAAGCAGGGAAAGAGCAGTCTCCGCCTACACTCATAGATTTGTAATTACTGAACATCTTGAAGAAGGTAATTGAAGTCCAGGGCTTACACAGCCTTTCAAGGGTCCCAATCACACTCTCCAATGCGATCTATATTTAAAATGGAAGAATGTTTTTGTAGTTACTTGGAAGCTGTCAAATGCAGACTTAGAAAACTGAATCGATTAACCTTTCTTGCATTTTCCATATGACTTTGAGATTATTCAAATTGCTATATGTTATATTCATTAATTGTTGTTTATACTATGTTTAATAATAAAAATCTATCATTCTTAAAATTGAAACATAAGATTGTTCTAAATGTGATGATATAAACTGGAAAGTCCAACGTGTGACCATGGGCATCAAGACATTTGGACGAACACCAAACTGTAAATGTACTTAAAACAATATGCAGTTTTTGTGTAAAATTTTGTTATTTTGTGATTTTATTTTTGGGTTCTTGACTATAAATTTTTCTATAACAATGTCATAAAAAATAAAAGTATGCACCTCTTATTATTTGTCCACATGTATGGATTTAGTTTTATGACATTTTGGGAACACAAGGTCCTTTGAGTGCAGCTATTCTGATGGGCACCATCAAACATAGTGTTACTTCCCAGTAATGTGGCAAGAAAACAAAGATTGTAAAATGATGTTTAAACTTGTGTTGCACATTATAGGACTTAAATCTGTTTATTCTCCTAATAAGACTGATAAGTGTTGTTGAAATATTTTATTTTTAATTTTGCTTGTGTGTGTGTGTGTGTGTGTGTGTGTGTGTGTGTGTGTGTGTAGACAGATGACTGGTTCTTTGTCAAAGCAAACATGAAGTTATTCCGCTTAATCTGCAGGTTATTAGAACCTGGATTCAGACTATAATCTGAGAAGGCACAATGTTTTGCATGTCACCAAATCTGAAGCAAGCCAAAGATTGCTTCACCAGAACAAAGTATTAGAATAGAAAACTGTCTCATTTTGATGTGTTTCTTTTAAAAAGTTCTAACACAGATGGATTGTGCCATAGAAGCAAGTGATGGCGGAGCATATTTAAGAGGAAAAAAAAATCAAAGCCAGTTAGTGATGGTGAATTTCTAAGAAGTGCACTGAAAGGGTGGAAGATAAAATAGGCCCTGAGGGGAAAATGGAATATTTAAAAAATCAGTTTGATTCACCAATCGATAGACAGATGGATTGAAGAAATTGGAAAATCTATTGCAAGACTTCAGAGAGTAGATGTGCTAATTTAAAATTTCACACGTCGATGACGGATGACATTGCTGACACTACAAGCACCTCTCAGCTTGCGATTTTCATTAGAGGTCCTGGTGATGAATATGACGTCAGCAAGAAAATGGCTTTGATATTGCTATTAAAAGACATGACTAAATCAAGGCATTCATGCTAAATTGAATAAATATGTGAAAGTGACTTCTTTATTCATTGTTAACATACCTAGTGTAATTATTGATAGCACTTTGGCAGTGGAAGGTGAAGGAGTGGGATTTATAATATTAATGGATGGTAATGAAACTGACACCCTAAACTCACAATTAATAAAGTAATTAATTACTGCGGAGGACATCAAGAAAATTGATATGGAAAATAATTACACATGGGTAACTCTACACAAATCCTCATTAGGAGTGAATTTCTTAAGAGCCAGTTCTAGGAATTCTTTGAAAGTGTCCATGCTGACAATGGCCATAACAGTTACTTTTCAGAAATAAGGTAGCTAAGTTGAGGACAGAGGACTATTTCAAGGTTTGCAACCTGTTATCTTGGTGTGTTATGGTTTATGGCATAAAAACCAAAATTTATTCTGGAACTTGACATTGAAACCTGGCTTCTAGATTTTGCAGTTTGTTGTGATTTTAACACCTTATTTAAATGAGTTATATGGGCATCTTCAAGGTGGAAACTACCAAATCAATAAAATTTTTAAATCATGACAGCTTTCTAAATGAAATATCAACTAGGAAAACTCAGATTATGATAAACAATTTTATGGATTTTTTGACACTTTAGATAAAGACAACCCTATGAACAGTGAGCACTGGCTTTTTATTTGATTAAATGATTTGAAAATAGATTTCTAGATTTCCAATAAAATAATCAGTATTTTGTTATATTTGCAACTTCATTTTTTGTCAACATAAATAAGTTACCTGTCACTTTTCAAGTGGAATGCATTGATGTGCAAGCTGGCATTCAACTTGAAGGAGAATTTGACCCCATCTTGCAACTAGGCTTTCATAGCTTCTACACTCCTTGAACTTGGTTGTTCATTCAAAATCACATCTTATTCATGCCATTGCTTTTAGGCAGCATGCACACTTGTGAGCAACTGTTTTTAGGAATAAACATACTAAAATTTAAATCAGAACCAATAGATTTTATGAGCAGCCTGAGAATTCACTCACAATCATCACTATTTCATCAAATTCCAGATATTGATTTTCAAATAAAATGTTTTTTTCCTTCCTTCTCTTTTACTTTTGTAACAAAATTACCAAAAATCCAATGATGTTTTCTTATCATATACACATATTTTATTTGTTACTAATTTCAAATTTTGTCCCTGTTCAATGATTTTTGAAAAATTTTCTCTGTATGTGTGTGATATTCTTTCTCTAGATTATTATGTGGGGAATTTTATTTACCTGGGGTAGTAGAAATCATAAATAATTATACATACATTTGAACACATTCCTTATATCAAGGATTTCATCTATGACATTTTATATATGTCCTCAATTTTCTCTCCAGCTTATCCCAGAGACCTCCTAACATACTTCCTTCCAAAATTAATGTCATTTTAAAAAAAATAACCAACTAAATCCAGTCAGTTCAGGAAACATGCCCATTGGTGTGGAGTCAAAAAGAAGAGCACAGAAAACATATTAGTGGGTATTCCATAAGTTTCAGAATGTAGGGCATGTGAGTATGGGAAAAATCAATGAGTAAAGGGGATATGAAAAGAGCTAATATACAACAAACCTTTTAAAATTTGATGGGCTAATAAAACATATGTGAATTAAAAGAAGATGGGAAAATACTAGAAGTTAAATGATTAAACGAAGACAGGGTGGCTGGATAAGGTAGAGAACAGGGTAGGAAGAGGGTTAGCCCAAACTAAGGATGAAAAGAAGCCTTGTGTAAGAGTACTGGTCAAATGAACCTTGAGAGCCTGTTTGGAGGTTCTAGCAGGGGAGTGCAGTTACTCATAGATCCTTGACCAAAGACTGGTCCTCTTCTAGTAAGGAAAAGTTTTTTCCTCCAGGAGCACTTTTTATTAAAATGCTAAGCAGGTTGGCTAGGACCAACTCTGTGGCCCTGACTGTAGGCTCTGCCCAGCCCAACATGGCGGAGGCATGTTCACTGCCTCTGAGAGTCATGCACATTGCCCCAGCTCCAGAGNACTAAGGATGAAAAGAAGCCTTGTGTAAGAGTACTGGTCAAATGAACCTTGAGAGCCTGTTTGGAGGTTCTAGCAGGGGAGTGCAGTTACTCATAGATCCTTGACCAAAGACTGGTCCTCTTCTAGTAAGGAAAAGTTTTTTCCTCCAGGAGCACTTTTTATTAAAATGCTAAGCAGGTTGGCTAGGACCAACTCTGTGGCCCTGACTGTAGGCTCTGCCCAGCCCAACATGGCGGAGGCATGTTCACTGCCTCTGAGAGTCATGCACATTGCCCCAGCTCCAGAGACGCAGCAGGGTCTATGTCACCATTAAGCAATTTGTAACACACTGCTCACAGACCCCATTTAAGTGCTCAGCCTCCGGAAAGAGCCAGAGCTGTTTGTGCAACTAGCATGAACCAGAAAGTTGCCATTTTGAAACTGTGTGGTTTTATGTTGTTAATATTGAATTAGGAAGACCTCTCTTAAAGGAGCCATGGCACCCCTGCTGGTTGCAAACAAAGAGAGCCCATCCAATAAAACAATGCAGCTACTAAAAAGCTGCACTTGGCTCCTGTTTTTGTGGGTCTAAAAGCCCTCTTTTTGTTTTTTTTAAATTATGCTTTATATGGATGAATATTGGGGAAATGATATGGGAAGTCCTTTTGTATATGTGTTTCTTTCATTGGCTAATGAATAAAGAAGCTGTTTGGGCCTATGACAGGGTAGAATAGAGAAAGGTGGGAATTCCAAGCATAGATGGAGAAGAAAAAAAGGTGGATTCAGAGCGACACCATGTAGTTGCCAAGGAGAGAGACACCAGGACTTTACTCGGTAATCTACAACTTTGTGGTGATATGCAGAATACTAGAAATGGGTTAACTTAGTATGTAAGAGCCAGCTAGGAATATGCTAGAGTCATTGATCAATCAGTGTTGTAATTAATATAGTTTCTCTCTGATTATTTTGGGTCTGATTGGCTGGAAAGTGAACAAGCAAGCAGCCTCCTTCAACAAGGAGGTCTGCTGTAACATATTGTCTTCTATATGGCAAGGAAGTTTCACCCACGAAATAGTGACAACATAGTCACCTAAGCAAAACCTACACAATGGCAATACCAATAGGTATTCCAATGTAGACAGGGAAATCTCAGAAGACCTCACACATAGATAAAGGTCCCCATAAAATTAATGGATATTGAGAAAGAACAAATCCATCTTCTCCAGAGAATAAACACATTAGTAAGTTATCCAATCTAAGTGGTCATTTCTGAAACACTTCCACATATGAGCAACACTGAATGGACATAGCAGGTAGTATTCATACATACACACATACACATGCACACATGCATACAGAAGATATGGGATTTCCCTTTGTATGCTGTGATTACCATTAATGAATAAACTGCTTTGGACCTATAGCAGGGCAGAATTTAGGTTGGTGGGGAAGATGGAACTGAATGCTGGGGTAAAGACAGTGGAGTGAGAGAGAAGCCATAAAGCTGCCAGGGACAGATCTTGGGAATGTTAGCTGGTAAGCCACTGTCACGTGGAGGTACACAGATTAATATTAATGAGTTAAATTAATATGTAAGAGATTATCCAATAAGAAATTAGAGCTAATGGGTCAAGCAGTGATTTAATTAATACAGTTTCTATGTGATTGTTTTGGGTCGAAGATAGCTGGGTAGCCAGGAACCAACAAGTGGCCTCCTCCAACATACAGACATATAGCACACACATGCACGCACATGCATTCAAAATAACAATTAAGAAAAGCTTATGAATTTGGATGGAAGTAAGGGTATATAGAAGCAGTAGGGCAGGCAAGAGGATGGAACAACAGATGCAAATACATTGCTCCTGCATGAAATTCTAAATAATAAAATAAAACAAATGTAAAAAATTAAGATGAGAAAGAAAATTGTTTAAACAGAGTTACCTTAATAGGTGGGCACTATCACTTCCAAAAGGCACTGCTTATTAAATGTAAGTAGCAGTTCATACCTTCTTAGAGAGCTCAGCCTTCTTCAGTGTTTTGTATTTAATGTATGGCCCAAGAAAACCTGTATTTGTCTTTGGTGGCTGAGAAGAGTAGGGGTAACTTGAACTAAATCAAGTTCAATCCTATTTTGAAATTCAGGAGATGGGTGAATTCTTGGCATATGAGAGCCTACAATAGGAATGATTATCTGATTTCTAACCATTTTTACCACAGAGTGAAAATCCATATGCTCTTATGTAAATGGCATGCATTTGAACCCATTTGGCTAGGGGATAGCCTTTATTTAAGTTTGCTCTGCTCCCCCTTGCTTCATATTATATTACACCTAAGTCACAACACTTCCCACATGTCACAACCACTTTCTTTCAGGCCCATTAGAGTTTGTTCTCTGCTTTGATTCTGAAAATGATGGAGAGACAGCTTCAGAAGCAGGATTTGAATGTCTAACCCCTGTTTAAAAACAGACCAGTATTTATTTATGATGTAGAAATTCTCATTTCATCTTTCAGTCCAGTATTTAAAGTTTCTGTGAGAGAAAAGATTTAAAAAATAATCATACAACCTTTGATTTGAAAAAATATCCAGTGTGTAATGGGGGGGCATGAGCAAAAAGAAAGGGTTGCAAGGAGCAGAAGAGGAATGCATGGGTTAGAGAGCAGCACTGTGCTCTCTCAGTGAAAGACATGAGGAGAGATTATCGAAAACCAAGGAGACCACTTACGTACGAAGCAAATGGAGGAGGAGAGGACTAGGCTGTTAGCTGATTATGAGAATCTTTGAAATCATTCCTTTTGTCTGTGAGTTGAAGTCACTTCTAGAAGACATCCTACTACATTGACAAATTTAGGTATAATGGGGCATGAAATCACTCAAATGTATATGCCATGCTTGATAAGAACACAGCACACGCCAGTTCAATTCTTATATGTGTGAGATGAGAGCTGAGATGACAGTTCATGCCTTCACACCTGTGAAGAGCTCTTGAGATCCACCTTCTCCAGCATCTCTAGATACATCTCGGAAACTTCACCGCAGTTCTTTCTTGGAGGTTCTGTCTTCATTCTGTGCTAACAATGAGGACTAGGCCTAGTCAGCATTAGTAACTTATACAAAACTGCACCATGGTAGAGGTAATGTCAGGGTTGGAATCTATCTCTCTCCTATTCGAGAATGTTCTCTAGTATTGCTTTGACTATCTGAGACAAATCAGCTTTGTAGGTGGGAGCTTGTTTGGTTCCTAGCTGCTTAGCGTGAAATAATCACACGGAAACTGTATTACTTAAATCAATGCTGGGCCCATTAGTTCTAGCTTCTTATTGGCTAACTCTTACATCTTAATTTAACCCATCTCCATTAATCTGTGTATCACCACGAAGTCATGGCTTACCAGCAAAGTTTCAGCATGACTAACTCTGGCAGCAGATCCATGGTGTTTCTCTGATTCCACCCTTCTTTCTCCCAGCATTCAGTCCAGTCCTTCCTGCCTACCTAAGTTCTGCCCTATCAACAGGCAAAGACAGTTTCTTTATTCACTAAAGGTAATCACAGCACACAGAGGGGACTCCCACATCACAGCATGAGGAAAACTTCTTAAAAAATTGGAATAAATGCAGTTTAAATGTTAAATGAATGTTTAAGAAGAGCAGGAAGTAAAACTTTTCATATTGTTCAATTAATCTGTGCTTTCTGCTTGTCAAATGCCCACACCATTAGCCAAGCATGGAATAAGTTAACCTTGAAATTCAGAAATGTTTATCGACAACCAATTTAATGAAGCCTGTGGGGGAAAGTTAGCAGTTTTTAAATGAAAAGGAAAAGATTTAGAAAGAAAACTCTATCACAAAATTGTCAACTCGTTGCTCAGGGTAAAAATTTTACAGCATTCTGGAAAATGTGTTACAACTGAGCTCAGACCATCATCCAAATCTTTGCTCTCGTGTTTATGCTGGGGGCTTTTTTTATTTGATCATTGTTTTATTAATATACTTGAACCAAGGTACAGGCTGAAGAAAGTTGCAGCACCCGTGGTATAAAGTATATGGGCTGATGAATGACTTACCTCCACCCCTGTCCAGGTATCATACATCATGGAAGTCAATTTAGCATGGTGACAATAATATATGGTTGAAGCCTGGGAATTTTTTTCAGGAAAGCAAGCACAGCCAAATTAATCCATACGGGAAGAAGAGATTTACAAGGCACGACAGTTCTTTTCCAATACGAGGAGGGTTATACAATGAAGTCCAAAGTTTTAGTTTTAAGAGTATGTGATAGTTGAATTAGTTTGTCATGTGGAGGGTGTATTTATCTGATATGTTAAAGATATGCAATTAAATTGTGTTATGAACTTTGTAATTAGACATTGAAACTTCAGCTTTTTTTTGCTTTATTATTGCTGCCCATGTATGTATACGTTGTAAATGAAGGTTCTTCTGTTTCTTCCTGTCCTGCAGCCACTTCTACATAATCGCTCAGATGCTTGATATCAGTTACAGAATATTTGTCCTATATTCCATGCTTATTACGAACTGACTCATATTTAAGTAACCCATTTCTCTTCTGTGTGTTGACACATGACTGTGGATTTACTGGTCTGCTGACATGTTGCTTCTTGGGTGGCTTGTCTCATCTCTCTCTGACTCCATCATTCTCTCTTTATTTTCATTTTGGCTTTCCTGCCTGACCTTAGTCTGCTTTGCTATAGAAGTTGCCAAAGCAACTTTTTTATTAACCAGTGAGAGGAATACATATTGACAGCATACAGAGGGATCATTCCAAAGGAATGAATAAATTAGTATGTTTATAAATACAACCTGTTAGGTCCATTTGTTGTTATTTTCAGGACTAACCACTTGATATTGCATAACAGATATGGTAATCAAACAGAGGACCCTTTTTGAAAGAATCTTGAAATGTATGGCTTTTTTATGTGGACTGGAAGGACATACACTTAACAATATGCACGTGCATGTATGGACACACACATAACACACGTCTTGTGACTACTGGACTAATGAAAGAACAAATAGGTGTAAAGAGAAGGGAATTTTGGTGGCAACAGCCAGAATTCATTTGCATGATCTCTTGTAACTCTGAAGCAAGTTCTCTGTTTTAACTGCAGGGTTTCAACACAAAGTGTCTTCCTTTCTCAATTTATGCTTCCATTTGCCATGCATCAAATAATAGTTTTTATCTGTTTAAGATTTTAAAGACCATCCATGTAAGTTTGCATATTATACACTGGAAGGAAAAAAATTTCAGAGAGTGAACCATTCTATAAGGTCATTCTTTTCCAAAAAAGAGGAGAGTTTTAAATCTGGAGACAGATTTTCTGACATTTACTTTAATGAAAATTTTTTTTCTCAGCAATTTGAAGCCATGGAAGAGAGGAACAAAATAGAACATAATATAATCTACTTTTTATTCAATTATATTTCTCCCCATCCTATTGATAACATGTGAAAAGACAGCCCATAGGACTGGGGAGATGGCTCACTTGATAAGACGCCTGCCTTTGAAGCATGGGGAACGGAGTTCAGCCATACAGAAACTGTGTTTGCCACAACAATTAATGAGAATGGAGTCCATAAATGTGAAAGAGAGCAAGGAAGAATGAACGGGGGCAGCATTTGGGGGGGAAGTCAAGGGAAGGGGGATATGATGTAGTTTATTATGATCTTAAGGAATAAAAGAAATAATTTTTTAAAATTGAAAATTGGGCATGATGTCATGTGTTTGCAGTCCCAGTTCTGGGGAGACAGAAGCAGACAGATTCCTAGGGTTCACTCACTAGCATTCTTAGCAAGCTTCTTGCCACGTGATAGGCCCTATCTCAAAAAAGAAAGTGCGTGCTGACTGAGGACCAACAACTGAGGCTCTCTTCTGGCCTCCACAAAGCACCTGTAGACAAAATATGTAAAGAGTCATTAAATTCAATAAAGAAAAGACATGTGTCTCAAATTGAAAATGGGCAATATATTGAAAATGACACACTGACAACTTCCATATAAGTTATATAGATATCCACCAGTCATATTAATCATTAGAAAAATGCAAATGAAAGATTACAATGTAATATCATGTTATAAATACACAGGAATGTCAACAATCCCCAATCAAAACAACAAACAAATGAAGAAGGCAGAAAATGAGAAGTAAGGAAAGATCTAAAGGTCTAAAGATCTGACCTTTTGCTGGTAGAATTGTGCAAACATTTGAAACACAATTATCAGTTAAATCTTGAACTTTTAAGACTCAGCAAGTATATTGCTAGGAATCATTCAAGGAGAAATGCGAAAACAATGTCTGACTACACCAAACCTTTTACAGTGACTATACAGTGCCAAGGAAAAAAGTACATTCTTTATTTCTTTATTTTTCACAAGTCTGACACACTGAGTTAAATTCCTCCAACACACAGCAGAAGGAAAAACCTGACTCCTAGGAATTGTCTTTTGACCTCCACACATATGCATGGCAGCATGTGCATGCCTAGATTTATACCTTATACACCTCTCTCTCTCTTTCTCTTTCTCTCTCTTTCTCTCTATCTCTCTCTCTCACACACACATACACACACACACACACAAACATCAACACTGATGCTGATGCTACATCTTAACAAATGCACACAGCAGTATTATTCAAAGTAGAAAAAAAGGAAATAAAACAAATGTCCATGAACTTCAAGTTCTGAGGAAAAGTGGGTCTCCAGAAAGGAACTAAGTTTAACTATTATAAAGAATGGAACACTGTTTAATGGACGTACTTTTAACACATAGTAAGAAAATGAATGTAGCACAACAGGCAACCTAATTCATGATTCTGTGGAACACTAACAAGGTTTACAAAAACAATGACTATTTTTCAGCAAGGGAAGCAGCTGTAACCTGACAAACATATAATACAGGATGACAAGAAAGGCAACCTCTGTGTGGTACAGCAAAAGGAAAGACTTGCATATTTCCTTATTAGAATCTGTTGCCATGTGGGGCTATAGATGAATGAACACAATGTATCTGGTGGGGGACAATGATCTATATTCTGTCAATTATATTTTAAATAAATGCTGATTGGCCAGTACCCAGGCTGGAAGTATAGGCGGGACAACCAGACAGGAAGTAGAGGCAGGTCAATGAGAACAGGAGAATTCTGGGAAGAAGGAAGTCCATTCCTCTGCAGTCCTGTCCCAATCACAGAAGAAGCAAGATGTGACTGCCCCTGCTGCATAAGGTACCGGCCATGTGGCTAACACAGGTAAGAATAATGGGCTAATATAAGTTATAAGAGTTAATAAGAAACCTGAGTTAATGGGCCAATCAGTTTATAACTAATGTAGACCTCTGTGTGATTTCTTTGGGACTTAATGATTGCAGACACTGAGCAGGACAGAAAGCTCAGACAACAGGCATCCCAGATAATTGGTTGTGGGTTTATAGTTGCTTTCCTCCTACTGGTCTTGGAAACAATGGCAAGCATTAGGAAAGATATTGAAAACCAAAAGTGGTCATTTGTGCTCAGTGTCACAAGGCTTGTTGTCTGACTTCCTAAGTTGTTTACTGTGTATAAATATTGACAACTTCTGGGATGTTTGTCTCAGATTATGGGACAGGATTCTTTTTTATATAAAGTCTATCATGACTTCGTGCATGCAGCTTCTTAATTCATTACATAAAATGACCCTGATAGGTAGATAGATTCATGAAGACAGGAGGTGGATTAGGAATTATCTACACTTGAAGTTGGGGTGAATCATGATTGTTAACTGAATGTACAACCATTCTTACTAGACTGATGAGAATGCTAAGATTAAATGACTATAATTGTTACCAAAATCTTCGGGGATCACAAAACCTCATCAATACTCTATGTGTGTGAAATTTATGCTGTTTAAATTACAAGTTCAAGAAGTTTTAAAATAACTTGCTGGTCACTTTGTATTTTATTTGAAAATAAAGTATTTTGGTTATTGCTAGTTAAATGTGGATATTCTAGTTATATCTAGTAGTTAAATGTGGATATTCTAGTTATATCTAGTATATAAATATGGAGCATCAGTCAAAGTGAGTTCATGGACATTTATGAATGGGATTTCAAAGATCAATTATAGGATGATATCCAGAGCTAATGGAGGGCATGAGGTCCTTGTGCTCACAGATAAGCACTAGGGAAACTAGGAAGGTTGAATACACAGTATCGTCTCTTCAAGGGAATAGATGTATTTTCTGTTTTCCACACAAAAGACTGGGAATGGACGTAATTGATAGCCTGATGATCTGTGCTATCTCAAGGGCCAGGCCTTTTCTGACTCCCACAAACTCTTATGCTTATCTCTAGTTATTCCTCCTAGACTGTTATGTTAAGTCTTGTTTCTCAGTCATTAGAACCCATTTTTATAGGAGAAGCTGCATGTACGTCAGAGCTTGGTAACCTCTGTGTGATCTGTATGATGGAAACCACACCAGGCTCTCCCCTAACTTCTTGGATTACAGAACCCATTTTTATAAAAGAGATCACAGGTATCTTGCAAAAGAGTCTTGATGTAGTCATGGTTTAATCATTTCTATACACACCAGATTGAGTAATTTGTTAACAAGATACATTTTTCCAAATTATCCTATACTTAAATATGCCTAAAACAAATTGCCTGGTAGCAGACTTCAGAAGTTTCAACCAACATTGAATTGTGTTGAATCGATTCCCCTCTTGTCCCATAATCTGATGGCCCTGGTGTTTGCAGAGACCAACCCCTCCCCATATTAGTGAATTTGCTTTACTGCATTTTTGGTTTCTCGGGAAACTGGGAAATCAACCTACCTCAGGATCCAGAAATACCACTCTTGGGAATATAGCCAAGAGATGCCCAACCATACTACAAAAGCATTTGTGC
>JAQHUG010000013.1:8829969-8852626 GCA_028555095.1 Dicrostonyx torquatus | reverse complement strand
CCACATCAACAGTAATGAAATTTGTCTCACAAAGTGGCTGTGCTTCCTAGTACACAGTACTTAACAGAATATACAGTACACAATGCGATCTAACCATTGCTGTTATGAATCGTAAGCACACAATGGACCAGAAATGAATTAAATAATTGTTTGCAACACGCAAGTAGTTCTCCACTTCTACTCAGGTTTGTGTGATCTCTGTGCTCCTGTAGTTTCCTCCAGATCTAAAATGGCAGCGTATGGTGAAAAGAATTTCTTCATGAATGTCGTGAAGTTGGGATCTGTTCTGTGGAGTGATATTTTCCACAGTTAGTCGGAATGAGCACAGAGAATTGTATTGAGTAATAGTCTGGATCACAGCTCATAAGGGCTGTCTTCTCACTACAGAGAAAGAAGGCTGATTTAACTCTAGCAAGGGACAGAAAATAAGAATTTCTAATTTTCTTCAAACAGAAACTAACTGATAATGGACAAGGCCCAAAACCGTTTTTATCCTTCACTTATTAAATTTAATAAAATATCTTGTTAATGAAAGCAATCATGCTTGGGACATCTATTGATTCTATAGGTTGCTATGATAGATGCAGTGTAGTCACACAATTAATGAAATAAGCCCGATATTGGCATTTTTTAAGCAAATACAAGTAGAGAAAATATTCTCTCTGTAGCGTTTGCAAGGAAAACCAGGCAGCTACCAAGGCTGATGTCTTTTTCTTACGCCCACATCTCCATCTTCTAAGTAGACATAATGTCTTGGGTTTCACATGAAAAAGGAAAGTTAGATTTGGTTAGCTTTAGTTGCTCTCTTATTTGAAAGACTATTTGAAAATCATTAGCAATTTAGAAAAACTGGGATACAGTTTCAGTCGGTGCAAGGTACCTCAGTCTCCTTCCATTGTTTCTGTTGTATTAGAGAGTTCTTGAGAAAAGGTCACTGTGGAGTGTGGTAGGTGTTTCATACAGCTGCACTTTGGAGATCTATTTACCGAAGTGCTCTTCAGTATACATGAGAGGTTATTAAGTAGCCCCTTCACTGAAGATGATCTTTAGACTTTCTCTGAAGTTATTCCATCAAGAATATTTCTTCCCTAAATATGTGCTTACTTTGAAAAATTGAATGAAAACAGAATAACAACAATGAATAATTATAAAGGATTAGTAACAGTGAAGAGTCTTACTAAACTTGGGGATTAGTAACCGAGGATAATCTTGCAAAACTTGGTGTAGTTCAATTCTGGTACACTGATAGGCATCACAGTGTAATGTTGATTATGGACAAAAGGGTAGGCAGTGAATTGCTCTTCAAAAGAATATGCACAAGTATTCTGCACAAAATTACTTTTTCTATGGAGATGGCACATGGAAAGGAACTGGATGTGTCTTACTAAGAATGAAGTCTTATGGAACTGGGCATACAGCTCAATGTATAAAGTCCTTGCTATGTAAACATCAAGACCTGAGTTCAGATAGTCTGTCCCCATGTAAAAGCCTAGAGTGACTGTCAGCTACTATCGGCCCAGCCCTGAGAGATGGAAACAAGAAAATCTCTCAGTCTCACTGGCCAAACAGTTTACCCAACATCGTGATCTCCATGTTCAGGAAAAAGACTTTTTCCCCTAAGTAAACAACAGAGGAAGATAGTTGAAGTTAAGTTCTCGTTTTGACCACCACACACACAGAAGATTGCACTTGCATACCCTTGCATACCAACATGCACACACACACAAACACACACACACACACACACACACACACACATGAGCCTGTGTGCATGTGTGAGCACATACATGAGCCTCATTTTGGTATTTCTGTATAATTTATTGAAACGGTGAATTTGTAAATTCTGTGAGTTTTCCTCTGAGGGAGTAGCCCCTTGAGGGGAGCTGATGTTCTTTTGTGGATTTTCAGGCGTGAGTCATTCTTCTGCTGCCTCTACTCCAGTGACGTTCCCTGGACCAGTGATTCTGGGTGCATTGTTAAACCTTTCTTATTCTGGAATTCTTTGGCATAACTATTTTTTTCTCAGACTTACTTGGTTTCATACTAAGTGATGTCTTTCAGATTTGACTTTATCAGGGAAACAGAAATATTTTGAGCTCTATGGGCCTGATAATTTTATTCTGTACTTAAAATGGGACATTGGGGTTATTTATGAGTTCTCCAAGAATTCAACCTATTTAGCCATCTGTCTGCCAAGTTTTGACAGCCTACTGTCCACTAATTTGTACACCAACACCTGCATTACTTTCTCTGATCCATTAACAATTTTATTGGATAAAGATTTCTTCCAGCGATAACTCACCAAGACTGTTAAATTCTTTATCATCTTGAAATTCTTTCTTCTACTGAAAACTCTCTTTACACCTAAATTTTTCTCCACAAGCTAGAATTACACATTTTTCTTTAGTCTTTTTTTACTAAAGAATGGTGTCTGTTTGTTTTTCAGTTTATTATCATGGTACATTGCCTTTATTTATGCAATTATGCTTTGAAATAATGCTTATTATGTTCAGAAAGGCAAACTGGAGAGATTCCTGGCAGAAGGGGTCTTATTTTCAAATTTCCAATCAAGAAATGTCACCCATATAGATTTTCCTCTCTTTTGTCTTTTAACAGTAGTGGAAGATAATGCCATTGAACCCTATAGAAGTGGTCTATGAATTATTGTTTCACTCTCTGAATTGAAGTGCCTTAAAGACAGGCCTTGTGTGATTTATTTCCTACATATTTCCTGCTGTACAGCACTGATGGTCTTTTCCAATGCCACAAGGGATATATGATCAAAGGTGCCATAATAATCACACTTGCATTTTTAGGTTGAACAAAAGTAAGCCGGTGCGTGGAGTTTTAGAATGCAATATGCATGATACTAGGAGAAAATTGCAGCAGCCCAAGGTGATGACACTTTGTGTTTGAGAGAGACTACTACTTGAGATAAGTCAGCAAATGTCTACTCATCATAGATCGGGAACTTACAAGAGACAAAACTGAAGATACCTCTAGAGTCCAACATGAACTAATGAGAGTGATTTACAAGAAAGTGTGTAAGGAGTTACTTAAAGGAATAGGAAGGATGCAAAGACAGCTGCATGAGCAAAAGCTGACCTCAGTATGGCTGAAAGCTCATGAAAGCTAAAAACATGGAGCACAATGCACGAAGTGCCGGCAGCTTGACAGGTTGGGGAATGCCTTTTATAGCTACCTCAGTCGGTCTGAACCTCTTTTCAGACAGCTTAGCTGGTCTAAGAATATCTTTCAGCAGTCCTTACAGCTCATATATGCTTGGGAAAGGCTGGATTTCAGGAGTAAGACTGGTGTCTGGAACTTGTTCTTGGGAAGGAATGGATTTAATGAATCTAGTTGGTTTCAAGGCCTTTGTTTATTTTCTGAGCTTACCAAGATTCCTCTAAAAGTGATGGAATGTTTCATTTACCTCCTAGATGGTGATTAATCTAGTAGGAAATTATGCAATACACTTAGTTTAGACCGAGTAGGGTAGGGTAAAACCCACAGTGCTGAACTGATATCCAATATGGTATTTCTGACTGGAGTGGCATATACCCAGTATTATAGAATATATGAATGATGAAATCAGGTGTTATAAATGTTTCCATACTAGATAATGTGTCCTTGTCTTTTTAAAATCACCTCCAACTGTGTTTCTTTATCTTTCCAATATACTTTTTTACTTGAGTAGCAAAATCTTAAGTTCACATATTGTAAGCTATGTCATTGCTCCTATTTGTCCATTTTGGTTGTAAGACATCAAGAAATCAACAGTGAGCAGACAAGGAAATTCTCTTCTCACTGCCTGGCTTTTATAGTGCTGAAAGGTGCTTTGCAGGCTCCAGGGGGAGAAAAGACACCAGAGGTCTAACTGAGTGCTGGGTTGTGCATGTTACAATGCTAACCTGCCAGGCAAACTGTGTCCACTGGTGCAAAACATGACATGGCAGTTATGTGGGTTTTCATCAACCATTTTCTGCTTGATTTGTGGCCTGCCTCACAGTAATGATTTCATGCCTGGTATTGTAAACCTGGTCAAAAGTCCATAACTAGGGAGATCGCGGGCTTTATGGAAAACTTAACAGTATTATTTCACTAAGTGGCTGTAAAGTCAAACTATCTCCTTAATAGTTACATGCACAGCCATAGATTTATGCTGCTATCAACTTTGGTCAGAGAAACTTCTTTTCCTAGTGGGTGGAGGTTAATGGGAAAAACTCCAAACTGGTCAAGGTGTTGAGAAACAGTCTATGAGACTCAACCAAAGGTAGATCATTTATATCAATTTTTCTCTGCCCAAGACTCAAGAAACATTGTGAGAAAGTGGGTGGAAAAATGTTAGAACTGAAGGATGGATCGAAAAGTTGTGAAATGGTGTCTTCTGGATGTCACATAACTACTGCACACATCAATTCACGGCAGCACTGGTTACCTACCCAAGACCTGACAAGAACAATGCAATTAACCTTGCAGCTTAGATGAAGGAAAGGTTCCTGAGGCTCCACCCCTAACTGAAGAGTTACTGGAATTTGATGGCTGCTAAGGGAGGCAATATCACTTTCCTTTAAGATCGCCCGTAAACGAGAGAATGGTAGTGTGCCCATTTAATTACGATCAGCACAAATTAAAATAAGGGAGCAATAATAATAATGATGATGATTTAAGAGAGGACATCCAAAAGGGTAGGGGATGGTTTGGTAGATCCTTGGGTCAGTTCAACAGAGATCATGAGGGGTAGGTAACAAATATGAATTCTATATATGTGTGAAATTTAGAAAAAATGAAAAAGTGTGTAAGAGTTTCCAAATTAGGAAACAATTTATGGGGATAATTTTGAGTAAGAACTGAGAGTGTTTATAACAGAAGAGGGCATGGGTTTACCCAATTTGTAATGACAGGTTTACTTTCATAATTGAACATTGAAAATGTATATTAATATAAACATTTGAACATTTATTATCAACTACTGAGAAAAGTATTTTTATTTGGTGCCAAAGCAGAGAAGCAGTAGGCAGCCGTCCATTCATATCTTATTTACAGCACCAAGTGAAAGCAAGACAATTTCCTGGCAATCAGTTTTAATGTAATTCATTTACAAACTATTAGTACATGCATTTATAATCTATAATATGCCTAATTCCATCCTAGGATTACATGTGTCTCATTATAGTGTGTTGTATGAGGTCATTGACCTTCATTTTCACCTGTGATGCTGTTCTCACATGAAATCTTGCTTTTCTGCCTTTAAAGAAATTGTTAAGATCTTTCAGGTTATTTACCTGTTAATGTTTAACTTCACCATGAGTCGCAACAGACTCTGATTACTGATAATTGAGCAGGCATGATCCATGCTATCAGCAATTGACTTTTCTTATACACCTGGACTGGGTCATAATGGGTTCAAACCTCTTTATATCTCTTCCCTGGTTTTAATGATTCCTGATCCACAGTACATTTCCAGTACTAGATCATTGGTATTTTTAATGAATGATCTTAGGACACCGTGAAGTCAATTATAGGTAGCCTTTCAATAAAATAATTCCTGTTTTAAACATGAACACATCTCTCAGCTATAGGAGATCTGTTTCAGTGATCTGCTTCTGGTTAACATGTACACAGGTCTGGAGTCCTGAAGGGATGTCTATGTTGGAAGTTTCTCTTAGACAAACCTATTTAACTGACTTAGTGGACCTACATACACACTTAGTCACCGGGGAAACTTGTGCTCAAATATGTTAGATGAGTAAGAATATACCTGTCTTCTGCTGGTAAATAAGCAGAACAGGAATATTTATGTGTTTAAGAGAGAGTTAATACTAAGTTTCTGTCAGTATTTTGGGAACTGTTGAGGCAGACATCTTTTACTCGATACCTCATTCAAGTTTCCTGCCTCTGCAAGCCATGTGTGATTACCAAGTTTGTTACCAGATTCAGTTATTAATAGAGAGCTGATCCGAGGTTCAGATTTGGTTCTTGTGGGCTTCAGAGCTCTCACAGTGCCTCACACACTGGTTGTCCTTTTAGCACCATTCCATAGAATTCCCCAGAGGGACTGGGTGCTCCTAGTCTTTGGAAGTACAGGTTGGCTAGAGCAGAAAGGTGTGGCAGCCCTCATACACTGTTGGCGGGAGCACATATTGATTAGGTCAGTTTTTGAAAGCTGCAATTTGTCAAAATGTGAAAAGTTGTTGCCATTTGACACTGCAGATCCATTCAGAACATATCCACAAGAAGCGCAAATTCATACTCCCATGGAAAACAGAATGTAAAATGTCATAGCTCTATCATTCATCATAAACCCAAAGTGGGAAAAAAATTGTTTGCCAACTGATAGGTGATGAATCCACATGATTATCTATTTAATGGGTTCTATTTTGCTAGAAAAATATGAAAAACATATCCTCAATATGGAATGCCTTGAAAATATGTGTTAAGTGCAAGAATCCAGTCCCCCCAATTCCACATAGTACACAATTCCCTTTACATAAAATGATCGAAAGCTTTAAGATGGAGGATGAAATCATGGTTGCTTAGATCTTAAAAGATTCAAGAAATTGGCAAGTGATTGATGTTGTGAGTTTCCTAAGAGGGAGTATGGTACAAAACCTTTTAATATTGATTTTAACTGTGGCCATAGAACAATATGGATGTGTTCAAGTTCATTGACTTTCAGTCTTTAAATGAGTGAAATGCATGGTATGTGAAATAGAGCTCAATAAAACTATTAAAATCTCACCACGTGTTTAAATATACACCAACACTGTGCTCTATAGTTTATAATTTTGGCATAAATGAAGCTCATGAAACAAAACCATTAAGAGAAGTGTTGGAAAAATTAAAGAACACATAAAGTTATAAACTAGAGAGCATGACACTCAATTTGAGCAATAATCTACTTTTGGACTGTGTTGTTCTGTCTTTATTGTTAGGGGCTATCCATGGTATCCCATACAGCAGCACTTCTGCCCTTTGCCCTCTGTGGATCTGTCCTTCTTAGCTCTATTACTTCTATCTGTGCCAATAAACAGCTGTCACCAGAGCTTGCTATTGCCCTCTCTAGAGCACAAATGTCTACAGTAAAGAACGCCTTTGAAAATGAATTAAAGACAATATATTAGTTTCCTACTTGTACTACTATGATTACCCTAAATAGTGATTTAAAACAATATGCCTGTTTTAAATTTTGGAGCTCAAAATCTAAAATATATTCATGGAGGCAAAAAACAAAATTTTAGCAAGGCTATGTTCTTCCTCCATGTTATGGGTGGTGGTAGCACAGGCCTTTAATCCCAGCCCTTGAAAGGCAGAAGAAGGCAGATCTCTGTGTGTTCAAGACCAGCCTGAAAGTGAGTTCTAGGACAGGCAGGACTGTTATGCAGGGTGCCCTGTCTTGAAAAACCAAAAGCAAAAAAACAGAAAAACAACAATAACAACAAAAAACCCAAAAAACTACACCACCCAAAACAAAGCAAAAGACAACAAACAAATGAAGAAAAAAAACTTCCCCCGACTAGAGAGAAAAGTCTCTCTCTCTCTCCCTCTCTCTCTCTCTCTCTCTCCCTCTCTCTCTCCCTCCCTCCCCCCCTCTCCCTCCCTCCCTCCCTCCCTCCCTCCCTCTCTCTCTCTCTCTCTCTCTCTCTGTGTGTGTGTGTGTGTGTCTTTGTGTTTCACTGTCTGCATTGCCAATACATTTTCTTACCTCTACTTCAGCCTCTGTCTCTATTGTAAAGTTCCCTTATACTGTATCTTTCTCCCTAACTGCCCAGCTGCAGTGCTACTGTTCTGCCTTCCCACCTAGTGGGGAACAGAAGCTTGTCTGTGACGACATTTGCCTGCCATGGTTACTCAAGGAACAGTTTTTCTCCTCTAACTACATAATCGGTCTAGGTGATTTTTTTTTCCTGTGATGAAAATTCATGGAGTAAAGTTGAGTTAGTTACACACAGGTTATAGGGATAAAGATTTATCAGTAACTTTGAAGAAAATGTTTGATTTCTTTGGTTAGAGAGATATGTTTGAGACAAAATGTTATCAATCAGCTCTTACTTTCTATGCTACTGCAAGTACACAATATTGCTGATTTTGGGTCTTCAGATGCAATAACTGTGGATGAAAACATCACATGTGTTGTTAGGAAGATTAGCACCAGGGATTATTGAGTCAGTGAATTGTGTGTGCGTGAATGGATAGAGTGAGACTGAGAATTGATGTTTCTTGTTTGGCTCTGGGGTTCATAATTGTTGATGCACTTGGCTCTAGGCATACAACATTTGAACTTCCTTAAAAAACAAACATTCCTTTCTCCTCTTCTTCTGTGGCATTCCCAAAGCTCTGAGGGGGAGGTACCTGATGGAGACAACTCTATCTCCAAATGCGAAAGAGGGGAGGAATGCTGGGAGGAATGGAGGAAGGGGAAACTGTGGTCAGGATATGTTGCATAAGAGGAGAATCTATTTCCAATAACAAATAAAACTACTTTTATATATCTGTTTAATTATTTGCCTTTTCTGGAATACATTTTTAGAATCTCCCTATATTATCCAATCTGTTCTCACAAAATATTTATCCCCAGGGAAAGGGTCACTTATGATATAT
Source organism: Dicrostonyx torquatus (assembly GCA_028555095.1). Lineage (NCBI taxonomy): Eukaryota > Metazoa > Chordata > Mammalia > Rodentia > Cricetidae > Dicrostonyx > Dicrostonyx torquatus. Next base: position 8,844,025 of record JAQHUG010000013.1, on the reverse strand, counting down.
GTGTGTGTGTATGTATGTGTGTGTGTGTGTGTGTGTGTGTGTGTGCTGTAGTCATGAATGTACCCACATGTGGGTTGGCATACTTGTCAAAGTGTGCACATGATTGACAGAAGTCAGTCTTGAGTATTTCTTCCTGTATTGCTCCTAATATTGTTTTTTGGTACCGAATCTCTTGACAAATTTGGACCAGGCTGCTTCAGCTAGATGTCCCAGGGATCTCCCAGTCTACTCTGCACCCATATGCAGCTCAGGGCTTGTTACCTAACGCTGCTTTTGACCTGGATACTCAAGGTATAAGGTCAGATCTTCATGCATGCACCATAGTCAACAGGCAAGGCATCTCCCTAGCCTTCATTCTCTTTATAAATACATATTTCTTCCAGTATATTTCTAATGTACACAGTAGAATTTGATGTATTTTTCCAGAGGAAAAATGGAATTCTAAATGTCATGCACAATTTACACGTAGGAGTTTTACATCTCACAGGTCTTTGCGTACATTTAGTGTGTGTCATATTGGTATTATCATTTCTAGTTTTCAAAGAAAAGTTATTATTGTTCCAAATCTGTGGAAATAAAACTGATATGTGGATCTATTAATTTTTCAACTAATAGTCCATTTGTTGTATTATATTTTCTTTCATCAACGATACTAATTTTTATAATGTGGTAATAATATTGGTAATAATATCGGATTCCCCATGCTACTTTATGCCCTACACATTTCTTAGATCTACAGAAAAAGGCTCACAAATACTAATGAACTCCATAAAGGAGGTCCATGAATCACTTTTCAGTGCTAGGATTCCATGACCTCAAATAATGTTACAGGAGTATTCAACCGTGACATTTATAATTGGCTACAAACATCATCCAATATCCTCATCTTACCACCTTGTCAGAGAACTTAATTGGACTTACACAGCTATCAGAAAATATATTGGTTTATGCAGGAGTGACTCTAATTTCTCCCATAAACATTCTTGCACAAGAGTGGTACAGATAGGGGCCAAGGGAAGAGAATAGTCAATGTAATTTCAAAGGAACATTGTGGCTCAACAGCTCTGCTCATGATAGACAGACATAAAAAAACATGTCATATATTTATTTTAATATATATTATTTTGTCAAATTGGAGCAGGCAAAAAAAATGCTTTTCATTTTGTAGTCCATGCCTGCACATTCAAGGGTGACAGTTAGGTTCCAGCTTCCTAACATTTATTTTGATGACTGACTTCTAGAATTTTTAAGAATTGACCCAAAGAGAATTCTTTTCTTCACAATAAACATCTCTCTTATAAAATAGCCTTATTTCTTCAGATTCCTGAGACTTGACTTTGAATTTGGGTTAAATTAACCTGAGTTCCTAAAAAGAAATTGGCTTCTAGATTCACTGTCCACGGTCTCCTGCCTTTGAGAGGATCATAAAATACAAGCCAGCTTTAGCATTTTGCCAATGAAATAAGCTTTACTTTTCTTAAAGGGGCAAGCACTAAATAAATGAGAGTGCCAATTTACTGGACAAATTTGAGAAGATATTGTAAAACAGCTAATAATAATGGTTGTATTCTCATGCAATGAGGGATTTTAAATATTTCAAAGTCAACAGAGAAAGTAGGCCTACACATTTGTTAGAATTATAGAAAAAGACATTAAATTGAAATGAGACAAACTTAGGAGGGCTCATAGAATGAAAAAAAAAAGCACACAGAGAACTAAAGACAATTTTGAAATAAATTGACTACAAATCAACATAGTGAAGGTTTTCTAACCCTGAGGCAGAAAGTGAACACAATGAGCTGAAATCATAGATTTCGAGCATATTTAAAGTAAAAGAAGGCACTAATGTAGGTGTAGAGACCAAAAGATACAAGGAACATGACTACATGTCCTATGGATATTTTACATTTTATGTAAATGGAATAGACATTCACATAAAAAGACAGAGGTTCGGGAGAAAGTAAACAAAAGAATGTCACACATGCTCTTTAGGTTTGAAGACAGAAACATATTGCAATTAACGGAATGCAAATTTGCATGCTATGCAAGTGTTTGATAAAATTAATGACATATGGAGTGACTATATCAAGACAAATAATGGAAAAAATTCATCCTTAGGAACTCATAAAAGTTCTAAAATTTTATATTAGTCCTGAGGATTGAACTTAGATCATAATGTTTCACATACAATTTTCTGACTGCTGTCTCTCTCCAGCCCTAATCTCAGGTTTATTGATAGTATCCCATACTGAAAATGTTGATTTGCACAGGCTGATAAAATAGGTAACGTAAATGTAGACAGGTAGGTTTGTGGGATTGGCTCCATGAATTTCTGTCTCTGGTGATGATGTTCCTCATGCCGGGAGTTCCGAGTAGAGCTAAACACTCAGCTAGAAAACAGGAGAAAGAGGAAAGGTTTGTGGACCCATACTCATTCTAGGTGGCATGATATCACTGGTGAAAGGACCTCCCACTCAATGGTTCACACAAACCTCTTTTTTGTTATTAATTTTGGAGACATTGCCTCCATATTTAATCAGGCTGCCCCAGAACTTTCTTTTAACAATGCCTCCCTCAAATTCAGAATCTTCTTGTATCACCCTGATGAGAGCTAGAGTTGCAGGTGTACACTGCCATGCCTGAGAGCCCTAGCTCTTAATATGTCTAAGTGTTTCACTATGCCACCACCCTGGGGCTCACAAGTTATGGGCACCTTTGGAAAATGCCACTCACATTTAAACCATAGCAAAGGCAGTGTAAATATCTGATTAGGCAGAAATAACAGGAATGGCGTGAACCTTTTTTTTCTGAATATTTTCTACCTATGGCTTATTAAATCCATGATTTTAGAATGCACAGATAAGCAGAGATGATTATTTAACATCTACTTAGAACTAAATTATGTGCATAAATGTGAGTGTTAAAGTTAAATTATTTTAGAGATCTCATTGGACTAATGTTTCCTATATTTCAAGTTTATAATGATTTATTAGACAAGGCATAAAAATAACACCTCAATATTATCAACGTATATTCTCGATGATGACCATAAAATGACAACACCCAAAATAAAAAGTATTCAAAATCATATGTCTGTTTAGATACATATATGAATAAATTTTAAATTTTATGATTTAGTAGTGAAAAGGCAAGTAACTCATTGTAGTAAAATACAATATGACTCAAAAAAAATCAGTAGCCCTCCTTTACACAGATGATAAATGGGCTGAGAAAGAAACCAGAGAAAGATCACCCTCCACAATAGCCACAAATAACACAAGATGTCTTGGAGTAACTCTAACCAAACAAGTAGAAGACCTGTATGACAAGAACTTTAAATCTTTGGAGAAAGCAATTGAAGATACCAGAAAATAAAAAGATTGCCTGTGCTCTTGGGTAGGTAGAATTAATATAGTAAAAATGGCAATCTTACCAAAATCGTCTACATATTCAATGCAATGTCCATCAAGATTCCAGCAAAATTTTTCAGAGACCGTGAAACAACAATACTCAATTCATATGGAAGAGCAAAAAATGCAGGATAGCCGAAACAATCCTGTACAATAAAGAAACTTCTGGAGGCATCACAATCCCTGACTTCAAACTTTACTACAGAGCTTCAGTACTGAAAAATAAGCCTAGTATTGGCATAAAAACAGACAGGCGAACAAATAGAACTGAAACAAAGACATGGATATCAATCCACACACCTATGAACACCTGAGTTTTGACAAAGAAGCTAAAAATATAAAATGGAAAAAAGAAATCATATTTAACAAATGGTTCTGGAATAACTGTACATCAACATGTAGAAGAATGCAAATAGATCAGTTTCTATCACCATGCACAAAATTCAAGGCCAGATGGATCAAAGACCTCAGCATAAAGCCAAAGACACTGAACTTCATAGAAGGTGAAAAGTACACTTGAACACATTGGCACAGGAGACCATTTCCTAAATAAAATCCCAGTAGCACAGCACTGAAAGAAACAATTAATAAATGGGATCTCCTGAAACTGAGAAGCTTCTGTAAAGCAAAGGACATGGTCAACAAAAAACGGCAGCCTAGAGAATGGGAAAAGATCTTCACCAACCCCACACTGGACAGAGGGCTGAATTTCAAAATATACAAAGAATTCAAAAAATTGGTCATCAGAAGAACAAATAATCCAATAAAAAATGTTGTATAGACCTAAACAGAGAACTCTCAACAGAGGAATCTAAAATGGCTGAAAGACATTTAAGGAAATGGTCAACATCCTTATTCATCAGAGAAATGCAAATGAAAACAACTCTGAGATTCCATCTTATAACTGTAAGAATGGCTAAGATCAAAAACACTGATGACAACTTATGCTAGAGATGAATGATATGGGGTAAAGGGAACACTCCTACATTGCTGGTGGGAGTGCAACCTGGTACAGTCCCTTTAGATATTAGTATAGCAATTTCTCAGAAAATTAGGACATGACCTTCCTCAAGATCCAGCAATACCAATTTTGGGTATATCTCCAAAGGATGCTCAATTGTACCACAAGGACATTTGCTCAACTATGTACACAGCAGCATTATTTGTCATAGCCAGAACCTAGAAGCAACCTAAAAAACCCTCGACTGAAGAATGGATGAAAAAAAGATGTGTTACATTTACACAATGGAGTACTACACAGTGAAAAAAAATAATGATCTCTTGAAAATTACAAATGGGTATAGAAACCATCATATTGAGTGAGGTAACCCAGACCCAGAAAGGCAAATGCCATATATACTCACTCATAAGTGGCTTTTAGACGTAAAACAAAGAAAACCAGTCTACAATTCACGATCCCAGAGAACCCAGTCAACAATTAGGACCCTAAGAGAGACATACATTGATCTAATCTACATGGGAAGTAGAAAAAGACAACCTCTGAGTAAATTGGGAGCATGGGGATCATGGAAGAGGGTTGAAGGGGAGGGGAGAGAAAGGAAGAGGAGCAGAGATAAGTGTATAGCTCAATAAAAAAATTGCCAGGCCAGTTCATAGACATTTTTCCAAAAAAGTATACATTTTTACTACACTACCCAATTTTTACTAGTAATAACAATTTTTAAAACAGAGCTAGGTTAAATTTTACTTAGTCTCTATAGCATTGATGTATAGAATCTAGGGATTACTTGGATGTTATTTGGTTGAGGGAAAGTCTTGCTTCTCAGTGAGTGTCTCCTGTCTCCCTTGGCTATAGCCTCCCTGTCTCCTGTGGTACCTCCAGCACCCATCGGTTTCCCAGAGGATGCAGATCCTGGCAGCTGGTGACTTTGTTCATGTCTTATAGCTGCAATTCATCAGTAAGGGAGAGGGTAGGGGCACAGAGACAAACGGAACAGAGTGCTAATGAGTATCCGAAGATTGTGTTTATATACTTGAATAATCATTTTGATTTGATAATGTCCCCTGTGTATAACTGGAAGGTGATTATTCTAAAGCTACTGCAAATATCCATCTTTATCATTGGTACTGTCATTTTCTTCCAGCTAGTTTTATTTTTTGGAGTCTCAGGGGATGAGATGCTATCTGAAGTCAGAAATGGCTGATTTTATGGAGAGCCTGTCACCACCTGCAGTCCACAGAAATGTATAAGAAGCAATGGTGGATATTTTCTCAGCTCTTTACTACTGTTGCCTTTCCCAACTATCTAACAAATTTCCATACATACAGGTGGCACATGCAACTACTCTCTGGTAGAGAATTAAGCTCAGCATATATCATATCAGTAGTCTGATCTATATAAACATCAGAAGTTGCCTAATTAAAACTTGGATTTATGAGAATCCACCAAAAATGCTTTTCCTAAGACTTCTTTCTATCTTGATATTTTTCTCAACATTTTATTAAATCAGTATAAACACTGCCACAGTAGTCACTGGAAACAGAGGATTAACAAATACGTTAATTTCTTTAAAATAACCTTTATTTAATTTACATTAAAATTTACAATGTGACCCTCATGTTCTCAATTTATAAATGATCTTTAATGATGTTAAATAATTTACAGGATATCAGAACTAGTTAGTGCCAGGACTGCATTGTCCAATGCAGCTTACAGGATCACAACTAGTTAGTGCCAGAACTGCATTGTCCAATGCAGCCTACAGGATCACAACTAGTTAGTGCCAGGACTGCATTGTCCAATGCAGCTTACTGGATCACAACTAGTTAGTGCCAGGATTGCATTGTGTAATACTGATTTCATTGTTTATCTCCCAGGAATGAGTCTCATGAATGGCATAAATGTTTTGCATTTAACTACCACCTGAAAGCATATTTAATGCAAACGCCCCTATGCCTGCCAAAGGAATAAATTAATATGTCATTCTGTCCTTGAGAGACAGCACAACTAAAAATAGAAGTAATGAATCTATGAAAATGAAGATTATCTTGATCACGATTAACAAATCAGTATCAGGAAAGGCAGGGCACTTATGGATAATCTATCTTAGTGCTTGCTACCTCCTAAAGATTGTATTCTCATTGACTTCCATTGGGGAGCAGCGATTAATTATGGGAAAATTTAAAAACATTCATTTCTTACCATTTATACCACAAATACTATTATTATTTTTCATGGCTGTTCTGAATGACAGGTTAATCTGTCCTTACATTAGAGGTTGTTCACCAAGCTCTAACCATCACCTATTTGTCACCAGAAGGCTTTCCGCCATATCTTTGAATTCTCAAGAGCATGCTCCCACGCAGCACGAATCTTTACAGATGCCTTTATATGAAACTTAAAGACACAAGAGATAGCCATGAAGAGAAAGGATGTAAGAAAAGTATCTGGAGAAAGTTTTGGCCAACCATGGGAAGAAACAAAATGAAGGTAGTGTGGAGACTAAAAGATGGTTATAAAAAATACACTTTCTTCCTTTGTGATTTTTTTTTTTTACTTTTCAGACTGAAATTTAATTATGAAGTCTCTCGCTTTACTTTCCCCCCACAAACATTCTCATATACCCTTCCTAACTCTCCTTCAAATTGTTACTTGTTACTGTATGCACATGTTCTGTTTGGTATTAAAGGCTGTCTGTTCAGACTCTTTCTTGACTTCTCTTTTGGTGTGGATTCTCTTCTGTGTGCTGTAAATACCATTGGTTAATAAAGAAACTGTCTTAGGCCTGTGATAGGGTAGAATAGTGTGAGGAATTCCGAATGCTGGGAGGAAGAAGGCAGAGTAAAAAGAAGTCCGGAGACAGATGTCGGAATTTTACCTGGTAAGCTACAGCCATGTGGCAATAACAGATTACTAGAAATGGGTTAAATTAATAGTAAGAGTTAGCCAATAAGAAGTTAGAGCTAATGGACCAAGCAGTGATTTAATTAATGCAGTTTCTGTGTGATTATTTTGGGGCTGAGCTGCCGGGTGGCCGGAAAACAAACGAACGGTTTCCTACAACACTCTGCTAAATGATTAACACAGAACTAGCTATAGTTGTTAGCACCTTCCTTATCCATATTATTGAAATGAAGAATGGGGTGAAGAACGCCATTAATAAGTTTTATTTAAATAAGAGTGTGATTTTTTTAAAAAAGAAATTTAATGAAATAATTTTGTTCTTTCTGGAAGTTGAATTTGGGGAGAGTGGGGTTAACAATGTAAAATACAATGGCTTTTGTTTCTCTGGTAAATAAACTAGTATAATTTGATCCTTTGAAATTGGATTTAAAATGCATAAATGAAACAATATTGCAGAATTTCTGAAAAAGAGTTTAATAAGTGGTTAAACACTGATAAGGGGGCACAAAGGGAAGCCTATTCTTGATATTCTAAGGCAAAACTGGTTATGTTACACAGATGTGGTCATTGCAGTTTCTCACAAAGGAAATGACAAACTCCCTGCACTAGGAAAGGATTTTCACTCACTGTTCAGTAGCACAGCAACCCTCGGTGACCACAAAGCCTACGAGTTTTTGTTGTAGTTGTTATAAAATGAGATGACTAGGTTTTTGCTTCTAGTACCAAATGCCATTCAGACCCCTCCGATCCATTTCAGTAAAGCAGAGAACTTTCAAAGTCAGAGTGGCTTTCACACTGGAGACACTAACATTTAGTTAAAAAAGGAAATACACTATACATAACAAGTTCCAAAGCCATGTAAGATAGTGTGGCTTACCTGTACCCTTGCTTCTGTGACCATTTCCAGCACACGAACTGGAGACTGGTATTGCAGTAGGTCAGTCAAGGCTGTCTTCTAAGGCAAAAGTGGTGCGAGCATGTTGAAACTCTAATAATGACATTTAAAAACAAAAGCCTTACTAATCTGACTTATATCTTATAGCCAAAAATACAGCTCTTTCCTTTTAGGTCAAGGTAAAATATAAAAAGTTAAAAACCCAAACCAACCAGCACAAAGTGGTAGAAGGCAGATGGCCATGTTGGGATTAAGTAGACTATACATTGATATGGTTGGAAAAGTAGGGAGTAGGTGTGGCACTAGTGGGAAGTATCCTGTGACATTTAGTGTGAGACTAAACTACCTTTAAGTTGAGTCTCTGAGTGTTAGGCTTAGGCATGGTGAATGACAGCCACAGCGCCATACAGGTATTCTTTCTGCACATCCTCTGAGTCACAGTGTGGCATTTTTATGTAAGGCCACAAAGCAAATATGTTGATATGAAGTTACAGAAAGGAAACATGGTGATTTATTTATTTGAAACGACACAGAGTGTGTGAGAACATTGCTGTGGGAGATTAAGCCCTCTTCTTTCAGCCAATGGCTTCTAAGATACCCACCCAATGTGGGGCGTGGTTTTCATTTTAAAAAGAGCCGCAGCTGCTCTCCGAACTAACTTGCTTCCGGCTTTCATGGTGACTGCTTTTGCTAGACTCGGTTTCCTGTTTGCGACCAGAGGAACGTGGTTTGGGACATTGATATGTAAGTTTTATCCCCTCCAATAAAATACCCCTTTTTAAATCAACCTAGTGTAATATTGTCCTGCGACAATAGAACATAATCCTGCACACCCCTGAGGAGGAATCAAAGACAAGACAATCTACCACACCACCAGTCGAACAGATTCCCAGGGAGCTAAGCCTCGATCCCGTGCTTAAAAAGATTTATTTCTTGAAATAAGATAGAGATGGAACTATGGAGGCAGCAATTTCAATGAAATGCCACTTTTCCAGGAACTCTATATTTATCTCCCCAGTAAACTCTTAAAGTAGTTATTACTATAACCTTTTGGTATTTATGGGATTCGATACATTAAATAAAGAATGCATAGCTAATAGAAGACAGAAGGAACTTAAGCAGATTTTTTTTTTCTGTTGAGGTTTTCATAGTCTCTTTTGTACACAGCAATGAAGAGGAAATGTAGATATTGAATCTGTGTTTACATAAATATATTTCCTTAAAACTTTGTATGTTATCCTTCCCTTTCTCACAGCTTCATCATTTATTTTAAGTAAATTTACCAATATGTTCACTTACTCACCAATAGAAATGATGCTAAGTCAAACAAAAAGAAAAAACCTGTGTTGAACTATTCAGAACAATTTTTAATATCTACATCTTAGGGAAAAATCTGTTCTTAGGAAAGAATCTGTAATTTCTCCCTAGGATTTGTAAGGTGGCTGTGCATTATTTTAAAGCACATGATACTAACGAGGTCTATAAAGTAACTAACTGGAGCAAATGCAGACAAATAAAGATAAGGGCTGGGTGCTCTGAGAAAGCGTGGCTCGCACCATTGACAGCAGGTAGGAGCTGTCTTTCATCCTGGTATTGTGTTGTAGAGGTGGTCAGAGGCAACATTATGATACTTAAAAAGCAGAGTAAAACAGAAAATCTTATGAACATGCTGCTGAGTATAAATTCATTTTTTCTTGTTGAGGTGCTGTTGATGAGTTGTCCTGTGGTTGGGCATACAGTGAAGTAGTTGCCTGTTTGTACACCTGTGACATTTGAAATGCCCACGTTTCAAACAGAGCAGGAATAGGAATCTCATTATGGCAAAGGGATGGCATAGTTGAGGCTTCTATGTCTTCTAGAAGGCTTAATCCTTGCATGTTTCAAAGCTGTGCTTCTTACTGAGTGGTCAGAACATGCTCTGCTCTTTCTCTCTCTCTCCCTCTCTCTCTCCCCTCTCTCTCTCTCCTTTCTCTCCTCCCCCCTTACACACTCTCTCTCTCTCTCTCTCTCTCTCTCTCTCTCTCTCTCAGTTTTTCTCTCTCTCTTGTCTCTCTAGGGACACACACACACACGTTCTTCCTTTCTTAAGCATACACATGCAATATCTTGCAAATTCTTAAAATGCAAATCTTCTGCCTAATACAATCCGACAATGATGTCACTTACATTTCAATTCTGTCTCATTGACTTAGTTATTGCCTCTGGTTCCATAATTTAATCTCTAAGAGAATTAGTAAATGTGAATTCTTAGTACAGTACCCACCTTTTTGGTGATTCCTAATAGAAGCTCATCATGGGTGTCATGTCACTGTATTTATCCATAGGCTATTATCTAGAGATAAGTACTGGTACCCATAGTCATCTACCCGCAGACTTGTCTTTCCTGCATCTCCTTTGATTGTTTGCTTCTGTGATAGCTCAGAATTTAACAGGCTACATCTGCAGTCATGTCTCTTCTTAAGTGTGCTGTTCCTATAGCATTTTATGTGTGTAAAGTTGTTATGTTTGCATGATTCAATTTTAGGTTCATTGTTGACAATCTTTCACAGAATTTTTATGACATTTGGTCCTTTTCTACACTGATATAGTCAGATGGAAAAGTCAAGCACCACCTTGGAAAAATGAGTGGGTAAAAGTGGTCAGGAGAACACTTAGTTTCTAGTTAACTTTTTTTGTTTTGTTTTTCTGCTGTAAAAGATAATGTCTAACAATCTTTAAACAATGATCCCCAAGCCTCAGGTCTAGGAGTGTTTTGTAGATGTATCCATTGGTTATGGTTTCCATAGTAATTTTCTTCTGTTACAGAGGAAGGTTTCTTTATGATGGGTAAAGGCTAATTTATCTATGGGTATAAAGATAAATGTTTATAGATTTTTACACCAGATTTACAAAAAGTCTCACCAACATGACCACCAAAATTTAGGCTGGACAAGGATGATACTAAATGAACCTGAGGAACAGGATGGAGTCATTAGACCTCAGCCCTACACAAAGGATAACAAGTAATTAAGTTGGAAGCAGGCAAGATAGCCTCCTCCACCAAGGGAGAGGCACATACCAACTGATTGTATTGTGCCAAGTCATTATCAGCCCTGAAAACACATATACAAGTAACACTGTACCCACTAAACCAGTTGCATTCATACACACACACACACACACACACACACACAAACACACACACATACAAATGCATGTATGTATGCAATATCAAAAGCTGAAAAAGGAGTCCAGGAAATTGAAGTAAAGCAGGTATGGAGGAAAGGAAAGGGAGAATGTTGTAATTAATTTGTAGTCCCAAAGGTAAATAATGAAAAAAAGTACAACTAATCTTTATTCCTCCCTTGCTCCAACATTAGCTCCTCTGCTAATGATAAGCAAGCCAGCGTCACTATGCAAGATAAGTGCCTGAGAACATTTGCTGATTCAGATACCGTGTTTGAGGCACTATATTGTACATGTCCTGGGTAAATGTTTAATAATGGAAGGAATATATGAAAGTTAAGTACGCTGAAATTATGAGAAGTGAAATAAACTTGAATTACAACGGAAAATCAGAAGAAAATGTAGATATCCCACTGTTAAACATGTATAGCTAGGAATCCATCCAGGGCTAAGACTATCTGTTAGTAAATTGAGCAGAAGTTTAAATGCCTCAAGATATGTTAAGTAATAAAGAAAAAAAATGAGCTACAAAAGGAATCTGATCTGATACCTGCTATGCCAATGGGTTAGCGGGAGAAACAAAAGATCACTGACCAGACTAACAGCAGTTACTTTGTTTTTATTTTTCTCTATCTATAATATGGTTATATAAATCAATGAAGGTTTATTGTTGAGGGTTTTTTTTAATCTATTTGCTTAGTTTTGCTATTTAATGCAAGGAGGTGGTGTTACTCTGTTTGCTAGACTGGTCTATGAACTGCTATAGTAAACTAAGTGATTCTCTTACCTTAGCCTCTGGAGATGGCATTACAGGTCAGGATCACCAAAGGTGACTGATAGTTGATTTTAATCTATAGCATAGCCTCATCGACTGATGCTTCTTTCTGCTGCTGTTCAGTTAGAATCCAGTTAATTTCAGCCATATTTAGGCAGAATCGTGGCAATGCCAGTGAAAGTAGATATCATATCTTTACTATCATAATACATGAAATCAATGCCATGGGAGAAACCTAAACAAGACTTTCTCCAGGTTCATAGGGCAACTGAGGAATTTTACTCAATTAAGATTTCAGGGACACAATGAAACTGATTTTTTTTTCTACCATTAGACTGGAGATGTATCTTTCTTCCTCTCACTTTCCCGTGCAATTGCTCTCTGTATATTTCACTCTCTCTCACACTGATACACACTGGCACTTCACTGTTTCACTCATATACATGAGAGTGTGAGGGATAATTGAAAGGGAGAGGAAAAAGAGAAACAGGGGCAAATCAGAGAGACAATTTGGGAGAGATAAGCAAAAGCTAACAGAGTCAGAGATATTGACATGACAGGATCTATACAGAAAATAAAGGATGTGCCTAAAACAAAGCAGCCAACAGTTTTGGAATTTGGCTTCTGAAGACTTATTAATAAAGGTAACATTGTTAAGTAGTATAAGTTTCTCCGTGTGCCAAAAATGCCACTTAAACATATAGGAAAGGACTAAAATAAAGATCTTATTTAAAAGCTGTGCTTTGTGTTACATGCTAATGTTAAGAAATTTCATTTTCTTTCAAAAGCAACTTTAATTTAAGAACAGAGTATTCAGTTCACGATTAAGGTGAGCATTGAAAAATATCATTTATAAAGATGTAGCTGGGATCTTTATACAAAGAAATCATTAAATAATCATATGCTTTAAGTAATAGCAATATTTTTCAAATTAATGAATTTTTGTGTCAGATTCTGTTGTGAAGGAAATTTCACTTTCTGGAAGTTAACTCTATATCAATGTAAATTCTTGATCTAAAAATGATATATAATGTGAATTAAAACAGATCAAAGCACATAGGCTTAAATTTATTAAAGGATACCTCTGGATTTGGTAACATGAGCTGTACCTCTGATAACACAAACATGACTTCAATCAGTGGACATGTTGCAAGAGTATTAGACAATTCTTTTATGTTATGCACAGTAGATAATTGTTGGCTACCATGTTAGTTTGTTTCTCAGAAAGAAAAGAGAACTTTGTACTCTCTTGAGGACATGGAGAGGAAAATGTTTCCACCCTTTCTTAGTGCTAAAATATTTTAAAATTTTAATTCACATAAAATTACATGCATTTATGGGATATAATGTGATGCCTTAGTATATGCAACATCTTAAATCTTTCTTACTTACCTCTCCCAGCTTGTTAACTTCACGTAACTTTCTCTATTACCTCATTTCCAGAGATCTGTGATTACTAGGCTAATCAATCACTCTAATTGACACCATGAGTATAGCACAATCAAACTTGCTTTATAAATGATTATGATTATGCAGCATCAATAGAGAGTGGAGGCCAGACCAGCACCACTGGGAGTCATGTTAGTATATGACACATTCACATTGTCTCTAATGGAATATGTGTGTGTGTGTGTGTGTGTGTGTGTGTGTGTGTGTACATATACATGTGCTACTTCTTATGAACAGAAAAGTGAGAGCATAGGGCTTGGTACTTCCTTAAGCCTTCCATTTTAGAAGGTAAATCATATGGATTGAGATTTTTTGTGATGCAAATATTCTGTTGTTTGGTATAATTCTGATATAGTTACATAGCATTGCCCCTTTCTTCAGCAAATATATTCTGCTTAAGATAGCACTCTCTAGGGCATTAAAACAATCAGGGCAATGGTATATCCTATGTGCCCATTTATTTGAGCACCTCAACTTCCATTCCTGAATAGGAAGCA
>JAQHUG010000013.1:8794730-8806650 GCA_028555095.1 Dicrostonyx torquatus | reverse complement strand
TTTCTTTACTTATTCAAACATTTTTCTAAAGTATCTATGTTTGAATCAGATAGTGAAATGTCATGCATGTAATGGTAAATTATAGATTTAGGAAATTTTTTTACATATTATTTCCAATAGCTGATTTACAAAGTATTGGCATAGGGTTGGGTTATTGAGCATTTCCTGTAGAAGGATAGTCCACTGGTATCTCCTAAAAGGCTGAGAATTATTATAAGTAGGCACTGTGAAGGCAATTTTTTTTCTTTCCTTTTCTTGAAAGGTATAGTGAAGAAACAGCCTTAAATCGTTAACTATGAGAAGCCATTTTTTTTGGTAATAGAGAAGGCAGAGGAATTCCAGATTGCAGAGGGCCCGTAGGTTGAATTACCTTGTTGACAGCTCTTAGATCTGTCACCATTCTCCACTTACCAGATTTCTTTTTAACAATAAATACAGGAGAATTTTAAGGGCCAGTTGTTCTTCAATATGGTGAGCATCTAGTTGCTCCTGTACCAGTTGTTCTAAAGCCTGCAGTTTGTCTTCTGTTAACAGCCACTGTTTGACCCATATTTGTTTCTCAGTTAACCATTTTAAAGATAGGGCTGTTGGTACCCCTAAAGGTTTACTCATTGTTTTGTGTTCTTGTATAGCCTGAATATCTGGTGATTTTTGTGTACAGTATTTTATAATATCCTTTCCAGAATTATGAGTTTTGAAGACTGCAGGAATGTTAATCTGGGTATTCCATTGCTGCAGCAGGTCACAACCCCATAAATTACTCCAATATTAGCCACATATGGCCACAGAGCTTTCCTCTCTGTATTTCTGGCCCTTTTTTATTCAGACTATCTCATGCATTCTTTCAATTGAGGTAAATTTCCAATTCCTAGTAATTGAACATCTGCCTCTTGATGAGACCAATTTGAATGCCAAGATTTTGGAGTAATGATACTCATATCTGCACCCATGTCTATCAAACCCACAATTACAATGCCATTTATACACACTCTTAGCTTTGGTCTTTGATCATTTATATTAGTCTGCCAGAATATATGTTTCCTATTACCTAATGGAATTTTTGATTTATCCTCCATGTTTATTCCATCATCTAAAACAATAGTTTTGTTTTTTGTTTTTTTTTTTTCACAGAAGGCTCTAGATTATTAATTTTACTGATGGCATGTCCTACACAGTGACTGGGAATGAGTGTACCACTTTTGACTTTGGCACCTGTGAGAGGCCCCCCCAAGGAGTTTCCTGATGTTATCGAGTTGCCTTGTCTGTCTTTTTTTGATCTGCATTCATTGGTACAATATCGGCCTTTGCCACACCATCTACATATACCTGAAGGCTGAGTCTTCCTATTCTTACGATTCCCACAGGAGATATTATTTCTAGGATTTCTTTGTCTAAAATCTCTTCTCAGATGTCCTATTCTACCACAATTAAAACATTTGGCATTTTGATGTCTCTTCATTCCTTTGGAAATTGCTTCTTCTACCCGACATTCAGTAATATAGTCAAACATCCCAATTTTCATTGTATGCAGGATCCATTCATCCATTGGTACTGATCTAACCTTTAAAGGCACAAGTATCTTTATGCATTCTATGTTGACATTTTCAAAAGCCAGAGATTCAATAAGTATTCATCTAGCATCTGGGGCTGTTACTCCTATTTGCACAACCTTAGTTAATCTTTGTAAAAATTCACTAAAGAGTTCTCTCAGGCCATGTATATGATTCAATTAATTTTTCTTGTTCTTGAATCCTATCCCAAGTATTTAAGGCTGCGTTGTGACATAGGGACATGATAGTTCATTATAAAGAGCTTGAACCTGTGGGTCAGCATAAGTGCCCTCACCAAGAATTTGATCTTGGGAAGTCTCAAGTCCTTTTGCTTTTCCCTGTTCTTCTAAAATTTTAGCCTCTTCCCTGAAATAATATTTAAACATTAGTTGAGGTCCCTCTTCCAGGACTGCTGAAACTAACTGAAGCTAGTCATGTGGCATAGCTTTAATGCTAGAAGCCCATGTCTTTGCCATCTCCCTAACAAATGTGGAATGCAAGCCATAAGTTACTATTTCTTGCTTAATTTCTTTTAGATCATTCATTCCTGTAGGTATCCATTTACCTTCTTTGTATCCTTTTTGGCCTTTAGAACTTGATGTTTTGTTGGAATAGATTATAGGGTAGGAAGCTAAAACCCTGGATAAGTCATCTCTCACATCTCCTGGCAATGTTAAGTTCTGTCCTTGTGCCTTCCTTCCCCGGTCATCAACTCCAATAATTTCCTCAATCATTTCAAATCTTTTTACTACTGTCTTTTGTAAAGCCTGAATCTCCTTGCTAGTATATATTTTTAGTGATTTCATTGAGGCACCTAACCTCTGGTCCTCATTCTGCACATGTGATTTCAAGGTCTGAAGTTTTTCTTTTAAAGGTAACACCTCGTCTTTGGACATTATTTGGATAGCGCAGATTCCCATCCTGGAGAGATACTCTATCTGCTAACTTATCATAACTTTTTAACAAAATTTGATTGTCAAATTCAACAGTATGAATTCTTCCAGATAATTCCTCAGTACGCTTTGACATTAATATTAATATTACCTTTCCTAAAAGGGTCTCATTCTTGGCTCTGTTATCAAACCATTTTCTTAAGGATATAATATGAAGAATAAAACTGAGTCTCAGTATCCAATAAATGTATGTACCACCATAACCCTATAAGCCTTGCAGAATACCATCCATAGTATTAGCAAAAAAGTTCCTAAAATTTTCAATGGTAATGTTGTCTGGCATTATATAATTTTCAAGTTTATTGATTTATGAATTACCTGTTATGAGATCCAGTAAATTGTTTTAAGTGTAATAATCTTTATTGTCCAGCAAGTGTCATGGTTGCAGAGTTGTGACTAGAGGCACAACCTGGTGCCACAAACAGTCCTGAGCAGCTTTGGGTTTTTTTGGCCTTATTGTTGGTTAAATACTGAGAAAATGCTTTGCTTGACAAATTAAAAGCAGTTAAAACAATTCTGTACACAGTCAAGAAGCCCAGAACTCCAGAGCCTGGAGTACAAACTGGAAGTTGCACAAGTTGCCACATGGCAGGGACTGCAGCAGGGAACGCTGCAGTGGTGGTGGTGGGGGGTGTGTGTCAGCTTGGGAAATTTCCAAGTTGCTACAGGCAGTTAGCTCCGCTGTAACAGGGGTTTTACAAAAAAATACGCTTAGGTAAAAGCTAACCAAGTAGGCAGGGGTAAAAGACTTTCTAGGCTCTGGACCTGTTAGGCCTTTAAGCTGGTCTACCCAGTACGTGTGGTATCTGGATCCACATGGGGTGGCATATGAAGAAGGACACATAAATCCCACACTAGCTCAGAATTGACTATAACAGAGGGTTATTTTTTGTGGGGTAGACTCACAGATCACAATCCTCTGCTGAAACGGGGAACAGCAACCAAATTCCACAGCTGGAAAAGAGGCCAGATGCATGCTTTACATCAGCATTTATAGTATAAGGAGCCACGCCCAAGTGGGTGGGAACTTAAAGGCTATTGGCGATAGGAATTCTTACAGCACATTCTTATTCAAACTACTAAAATAGCCATCTATCACCCACCCCAAACCCTAACCTTTCTGACTATAAGTAAAACCTTTAAAATATATATTATTTTAAGCAGGGTAGTAAATTCCATCAGTTAAAAATTTAAGTGCCATCTCAGCGATTGAGACCTAGAACATTCTTTCTTCCTTGTCTATGATTTTTCTACCTGTTGTTTTCAATGATGGACTTGATCAATAAATCGATTCATTACTGTCTCTTATTTTCTAATTATAAAATGCCATGCAGCTGTTTTTTGAATCTGTGCTCCTAAGCCATGATCACTCACATTTGGTTCAGAATAATCTGTTTTATATGCTCTTAAGAACAAGTTCTGTGTTTTCCAACAAATGATTTTTAAACTCTATCTACTACTTAAGTATTAAGAAAAACCTTAAAATAAAATTCACAACTGAGCATTTCAGATATGAATGTAACTTTAAAATGAAAAACAATTTTGCAAACTACCTTACACATAGTCATTATTTAGTAATGCTGATCACAAAAAATTACATAGAAATACTATCTTTTTTTTCTTGTTGCTATCATTGTGTTCATGCTGTAAGTGTGAGATTGTGGCATGAAGAGCTTAAGTAATTCGTAAAAGTCTGAAGAGAAACTGATGGAATCAGGATTTAAACTATCTGACTAAAGAAGTCTATTTGGCTTTGAGTTAAATATATGTTGTATAATTTTGGATGTTGTGAATTAATATTGTAAAGACATCAGGTAAAGCTTTGCTTTGAAGAAATGGCACTGTTTCATTTTGACTAAGTAGCTGATTTCTACTGTACAGTCCGGCTCTATAATGTATTGTTTAAGAAATCAATCTTTAATATCAGAGATTTTGACAGGGTTTATTCTGACTGGAAATTCTTTTCAACTGAAGTAAACCCTTGTTCCAGGTTCTGTCTAACTTTAAAGGAAAGAACAGTCACCCAGGGTTAGACTTTCATGGAAACATTGTAAACATAAAAAGGACTGTGGAAAAAGTCTAGTCAAAGAGGAAAGGCTTCACTACTTAAGAAATTTTTGTATCACTGCTGAGCCAGTTAATATAGGACTCTGGGATTTTAATCAGAACGTACAGTTTAGTTTTCATCCCCAGTACCCCAACACTAAATTGTACAATGCCAGTAAAACTTCATTGGGTCACATGACAAGGAGAAGACAGATCAGAGTCTTTCTGTGTAGGGGTTTGATGAGTATTCCTGACAAAGAAAGGTTTAAGAATACCAGAAGGACCCAAAGCCACTGTAATTTCTCTGCAAGTCCACAAATCTACCCACTGAATACATATTTGCATCAGTTCCTATTAACTGATGAGATGTATCTAGTTGCAAGGAAAAGCATACAAGGCTTGTGAAACACCAAGAGAGAACACTGTCTACACATTCAGAAGAACATTGAAATGTGAAATAGATAATGGAATTAGAGAAGACAAAACTAACCATAATTAAAATGTTGCGATTATAATGGATAAAACTGGCATTTTATAACAAAGGATTAATGGAAGTAGAGGTTTAAAAACTCCACCCCCTGAAAATAAAAGACTTTAGACAGGTTTTTACTGCTTGATCTGCAGAGGTAGCTCAGTAGATAATCTGCTTTTCTCACAGAATATGGATAGCCAGAACCGACATTAAAAAGCTGAGGAAGGCATGGTGACAACCTGTAATTCCAGAACCCCAGAGGCAGAGACTGGGAATCCCTGGTACAAATTGGTTAGCAACAGTAGCTAAGATTGGTACCTTTGTGTTTAAACAGAAATTCTACCTCAATAAACAAAGAGGACAACACCTGTGCTGGCTAGTTTATGTCAACTTCATACATTTCAGACTCACTCATGAAGAGGGAAGTTCCTGAATATAAAGAATTGGGAGGCTAGGGATTCAGAGGCAACTTATTCTAGACTATCTTTGCTGTCTTCATGGCTGTCAATAGGCATTTTATTACTTATTTTATTTTTTTTAACAGAAAACAATCTTTTTTTATTTTACATACCAATTCCAGTTTCTACTCTATCCCATCCTCCCATTGCCTCCACTTTCTTCCCAACACCACTCTACAAAATCTACCCCCCAGAGAGGGCAAAGCACATTGCTCCTGGGAAGGACCTAGGACCTCCCCACTATATCCAGGCTGAGCAAGGTATCTCTCAAAAGAGAATGGCTTCCAAAAAGCCTGTACAGGCAGTAGGAACAAATCTTTCTGCCATTGCCAGTGGTTCCACAGTCTGCTCAAGCCATACAACTGTCCCCCACATTCAGAGGGTCTGTCTTGGCCCTATGCTGCTTCCTTCCCTGTCCAGCCAGAGGTGGCGAGCTCCCATTAGCTCAAGTAAATTGTTTCAGTGGGTGTCCCCATAATAATTTTGACACATTTGCTCATATTCTCACTCCCTCCACTCTTCAAAAGGACTTTCAGAATTCAGCCCAGTGTTCCATTGCAGGTCTCTGCCCCTGTCTCCATCACTTGCGGGATGAAGGTTTACGGTGAGATTTAGATAGTCATCAATCTGACTACAAGGAAAGCCCAGTTTGGGTGACTTCTCCATTCTTGCTTAGGGTCTTAGCTGGGGTCATTTTTGTGGATTCCTGGAAATTTTTCTAGTGCCAGGTTTCTTGTTAACCCCATAGTGGCTCCCTTAATTAAAATATCTCTTTTGGTCCCTGTCTCTGTCTTTTCCCTATTTTGACTATCACATTTCTTCAGTTTCTCCCCAATCCCCTTGATCTCCTCTTTCTTTCCACCCCCTTCCCCCCCCCATGTTTCCAATTTTGTCAGGAGATCTTGTGTGTGTGTATGTATATATAGATAGATAGATAGATAGATATAGATATAGATATATATATAGATATATAGATCTCCATCCCCTGGGAAGAACTGTATATTTCTCTTTCAGTTCACATTGTTACTTAGCTTCTCTAGGCTCGTGGACTATAGGCTTGTTAACCTTTGCTTTACAGCTAATTCCACTTATGAGTGAATCTTTCTGGATCTGGGTTACCTCACTCAGGATGTTTTTATTTTCTAGTTTCACCAAGTTGCATGCAAATTCCATGATGTCATTATTTTCACTCCTGAATAGTACTGAATTGTGTAAACGTACCACATTTTCTTGATCCTTTCTTCAGTGGAGGGGCATCTAGGTTCTTTTCAGGTTCAGGCTATTACAAGTAATGCTGCTGTGAACATAGTTGAACAAATGTCCTTGTAGTATGATTGAGCATCCTTTGGGTATATACTCGAGAGTGGTATTGCTGGGTCCTGAGGTAGGTTGATTCCAAATTTTCTGAGAAACTGCCATACCGATTTCTAGAGTGGTTGTATAAGTTTGCCTTCCCACCAGCAATGGAGGAGTGTTTCCCTTACTCCACATCCTCTTCTGCATGAGCCACCTTCAGTGTTTTTGATCTTAGCCATTCTGACTGGTTTAAAATCCTATTTCAGAGTCATTTGGATCTGATTTCCCTGATGGCTAAGGATGGTGAACATTTCTCAAAAAGCCATTTTAGAACCCATTAACTGTGCAGGCCACTAGTTTCCAATAGCCCAATAGGCAAAAATGCAATTAGATGTAATCTGAAACCTATCATAGAAATTCTCCAAGTTTTCTATAATCTGGTGATCTGAGTTTTCACCAAGTATCTGAAAAGAGTATTCTTTGTTTCACAACTATAAAAACTCCATAAAATTGTTTCATGTTGGGGCATGTTACTTTGGAGAGATTAGGGTAGTGGCAACTGAATGTATGTAGCCAGGCTGTGCTCACTTAGATTTGGCCCAAGAGAAACCACTTATTCCTTTTGAGCTAGGAACTTTGAACTATTGAACAGGCAGATAATGGGTTTTTTTTGTATATGAATTTTTATGTTATGCTAACTCTCCATCCAAATAATATTGCAGGAGATTGACTTCTCTATTTCTGCCTTGGTTGTAGTATGAGGTGCGGGCAGCTGTGTCCTGCCACAGCCCAGCTCCCAGCCCCCAGGTGCCGGCCTGCTCAGCCGCTGGTTGCTTGTACCCAAAATAACCACACGAAAATTGTATTCATTTAAATTTTGCCTGGCCATTAGTTCTAGACTCTATTGGCCAATTCTTACATCTGATTCAACCCATTTCTAAAAGTCTGTGTGTCACCACGAGGTGGTTATCTTACCAGGAATCATTCAGCATGTCTGACCCTGGCGGCTTCATGGCAGCTCTCTCTGACCCAGTCTTCTTCCCAACATACACTCTCTTTTCCCCGCCTATCTAAGTCCTGCCCTATTAAAAGGCCCAGGCAGCTTCTTTATTAACCAATGAAAGCACAGAAATACAGAAGAACCCTCCTACACCACTTGGTACTGGACAGAGCAGTCAGGAGAGCACACAGCCTAAAGACCTTAATGGGACAGAACGAATAGTGAGTGGGGTTATGAATCTGCACATCAGTGGAGGAGGTTGTATGGATGGAGGGACCACTAAACACGTAGGAAAGCTCAAGGTTAGTTATGGATACTAAACCATGCTAGCAATTCCTACCTTGGGCTAAAATAAAATGTAGTCTCATCTTCAGTGATTGTGTAAGTGAAGATATTTTTCTCCTACTTAAATTTTTGTGTTTCAAAGAATCATCAACAATGTGTGTTGAGGTGATGACAGATCCAGCATACTGCTTTCTTGGGGAATAGATATGGTATAGCCTTTGGCCTGTGTTGTGATGGATAAGCTATTAATTCTTTCTTCCTACAAGGTACCAACTTTATGAGTTTCTAGGCAACTCTGTGTGGGGAAAACACTTAATTGATACAGAAGATTTATAATTTGTCTGTAAATAACAAAATTAATTTTCTACCATCCTCATAAACTTCCTCCTTATTTGAAAAGTAAGCTATTATTATGATAATTAATTGTATTGAGGCAGAAAGAAATGTCAAAACCTGAAAACTGTGATTTCTTTCTTGTGGCTTCTCCTTTGAAGAAACAGTAATTGAGGCCATTGTGGTTTTGGTGTGAAATAGATTCATGATTTTGAATATTTGGACCGCAGTTCCTGTTTCAAACAACTGGAAAGTCACAGAACTGCTTACAGAGGAAGTGAGTTGTTTTGAACAACCCTGAAGTGTGATTGTCTTCCATTAAGTTCTCTCCCATAAGCTTCCTCACCACTGACACAGTGTGACAGCCATGTCACAGGCCTCTCCTCAGCCTTCCCCACCATTATAGCCTGTGTCTCTTCAAACTGTAAGACAAACTATACCGTTCCTACTATAGTTCTTTTAGTCTGCTACTTGGTCACAGGAAAGGAAAAGGAAGTAACACAGGGCTTTGCATCCAGTGAATCATAATTCTTTTGTGTTGATTTGCTTTCTCATTTCTGCTGTCAATTTAATGTTTGAGGTGTTATGTCTACTACCTTTTTCTTCGTGATAGGTCTCTCTATGTAGTCTACCACTCATGGTCTTTCTGCCTCAACTTTCTAGGCATCAGACTAACAGGTGTGCATAATTGTGGCTGTGTTTCACTGATTACTAAGTGGGCAGCATCAATCAGTTATATTTGAGGACTAATTACCTCTGGCTTTCATTTTAAAAACAATGTTGAGAAGAGTGAACGCATATCCAGGATCACAAATTTAGCAAACTGCACATTTTGCCATTATCACCCCCAATTTCCAGAGCAAAACCAGTAGCATAGCCACCTGCCTGTCATTACAAGGGTTGATTTTTCATCTTTTTGTCACAAATCATTGAGAGGCATTTTGAACTCTAGTCATAATTATGGATTTATCCTTCATCATTCAGTTCTGTGAGCATTTACTTTACATTTTAAAGTCTGTGTTTTGGTATATACACATTTTTTCTTGTTGGATCTCTTTAGCAATGTGTAGCTTTCATCTCAGTCCTTGAGAGCTGCATTCTGATGTCTACTTACTACAGGTATCACATTGCCTTTGGATTGCTGTTTACATGGCTTTTTTTTCTTCCATTAGCATTCAACCCATAGCACAGGTATATTTGATGTGAGATTTTCTAGACAATAAATATTTGAATTGTGTGTTGTTATTTACTTAGATAACTCAGGTGCTGAAATAATGGATTTTGGAATCCATATTTTATTAAATATTTTAAACCATTATTAGTAGACTATGGCTTAATTTTGCCTTATTTTCTTTTTCTGTTGCTATGACTTATGTTTTTATTTTTATTCTTTGTGCTTCACTTCTATGTTTTATATTCCAGCTTCACTGAGAGTTAGTTGGACTCGTTTTTAATATTTTATAGTTGATTCTATTTTCTCTTCAGAGGGATGCTTTCCTAGTTGCAGTTACTTACTTCAGTGTGACATCATTGAAATTGCACAGTTTTGTATAGAAAACTTATCTTCTTTCAAGCCTTTCACTTTTTCCTGTTTATTACTCTCTCAAATTCTTCCCTGTGTATTAATGCATGGACAGATACTCTACGTTTTGTCTGGTATCGTTATTTAGAACTCAAGAATGTACTCACCCTTGGTTTTCAATGTCTATTTTTATTTCTTCTGTCCCAGAGTGTCCTTCATTTCGTCTCTGTTTCAAGGATTCCTTATGATACTCTCTGAGGATAGTGTGTCGGCCACAGGTTCTTCTTATTTTCCTTCCCAAGCAGTGTTTTGTTTTAACGTTTTTCTTCTGGTTCTCTCATTTTCCATATGCATTCATGTACTCGAGGCTCCAGGTGGGTGATTGGCAAATGCAATGACTTCAGGGAAGAAGTTTGCTCTGAGCGGAAGATCCCAGAAGTATTAGATGCTTTCTTTATGTAAGCAGCTATCCTGTGAAAGTTTGGACTGTCAGTCAAGTCAAACAACAACACAAAGAAAATCCCAGGTCTGTATTGGAAAGCAGGGAGCAGGAGAGGTCTGGAATAATATTAGTTATTAGTTAAGGTCTGGTAAAAATGAAAAATTACTCATTCTCATTAAAGCTACTAATAAAATCTCACTCAGTTCCTGTATGTGGAGTCTGATGTAGACTTCTGTAATTATTCTGGCCATTAAGGACACTGGTTCTCAACCTTCCTAAAGTTACAGTCTTTGAATGGAGTTCCTCATGTTGTTGTGATATCCAACCAAGAAATGATCTTTGCTGCTACTTCATAACTGTAATTTTGCTACTGTTATGAATCACAATGCAAATGTCTGTGTTTTCCTATGATCTTAAGTAACTCCTGTGAAAAGGTACCTCAGTCCCTAAATGGACTGTGACCCGCAGGTTGAGAACCATTGCTTTAGAAAGCTCTCTGAACCGACTTTTCCAACCTGACAGATATGCATGCAAAATTGTTAGCTAAATTATTCAGGAAATCCATCCCTACTGAGAGTAAATAGGAACATCCCTGAGGGAGGCATCGCGAGTAGATGATTGGGTTCTGCACTACAAAGTTAAGATATCCGAGAGTGACAAGCTGCCTGAAGTTAAAGGGCAATAGGCTCATCCCAAGAGACTTTTATACAGTAAGTACACATGGAGTCAATTCCATCCTTCATTTATCCAGCTGCCAAAAAGGTTCTTGAGGATACTTTATATTTTACTTAAGCAGCTTTATAGCCATGTGGTGTAGGAGGGTTCTTCTGTATTTGGATTTCTTTTATTGGTTAATAAAGAAAATGCCTTGGTCTTTTGATAGGGCAGAAATCAGGTAGGCGGAGTGGAAAGGGCGGAATGCTGGGGAGAAGGGAAGTGTGGCAGATGCCATGCTGCTCCTGCGCAAGATGGACATTGGTTAGAATCTTCCTGGTAAGCCACAACCACGTGGGGACACACAGATTACTAGATATGGGTTAAACTAATACGTAAAAGTTAGCCAGCAAGAGTCTAGAACTAATGGTCAGCCAGTGATTTAATTAATACAATTTCTGTGTGGTTATTTCAGGTGTAAGATAGTCAGGTGCCAGAAACACAGTCCGGAGACTGGGAGCCAGGCAGGATGGAAAAAGGGACCTAGCCTGTGCTCATTCCAACAGTTTGGCTGCCCAACATGGTCGGCTAAATCCACTTAAAAACCTGACAGGGCTTAAAAAGGAAAGACTTTAACACAGCTTTTTTTGCTGTTTGTTAAATCTACCTCAGAGAAATTTCTTGGCTCGACAATAGCAACAAAAAAGCTGCACCATTTTGAAACGAGGCTTCCTGGACCCTGCTGCTAGTACAAACTCTGGCTATGGAGCATTTATGGGCTCGGATGTTTGTCTGCCCACTTGGGATCGAGAAGAAAGTAGCTGAGACCATGCTCGTGGTTCAGCTCTTCCTGTCTGGGTAGGCAGCAGGACATTTTAAAATGAGATTCTAATTTGAAACTCATTTTTT
>JAQHUG010000013.1:8702621-8719442 GCA_028555095.1 Dicrostonyx torquatus | reverse complement strand
AAAATTATTTTCAACTGCTCCAAAATGTTTTCTTTAAGAATTCGAGGTTTGTGAAAAATGACACAAATCATGATATCCTTACTCCTAGTCTGTCTTTCATAGTCTTCACACTAAAAAAATTTGTTCTGAACTGAATTCTTCAGAGGTGAAATAAATTTTAAGCCATAATTTATATATTTTGAAACCTTATTTTTACAACACCCCATAATGTAGACTAGGCATATGTAAACTCGATTTTTTTCATATGCAAAGATTAGTGTGCAGGCACAGTATAATATTCCCAGGCCTGTATCCTGATAGCCAGAGGCAAGCTGACTGGAAGAGAGATTGGCTCCTAGTACAATGTTCCTCTCTGTTTCTAGATGGCCCCCAAGCTTGTCAAGATTTTCATAAAGTATGAAGTTACTATCCAGAGACTTCACTACATTCTCATGTCATATAAAGCATTTACTATTGGAACTGATAAGCTTTTCAAGCTAAAAGAGGCATTGGGGATTACTCGATTTGAAGTTTCCTACAGTAAACCTGTAGAATATTGCTCCTAGGGGCCCATTATTAATTGATGCTTTTCAGAAGGAAGCACATAAATGTTATGTCAGATTTCTTAATGCTTAGGAATATGAAAGGTAAATTCCATGAGGATATGGGTCATGTACTATGTCTCAAACATGTTTGACCATTGTTTTCCTTCTTTTGTTTCTCATGTTGAAAGCTGGAAAACATGTTTTAGGAAATATGAGTTTAATCCAATAGTGAGGTTTTTTTTTTTTTCAGGAGTTGAAAGTGCTCTTACAAATCGTAGTCACAAAAAAAGAATAGACTGTTACTCCACAAGAGAGGAATTTCTCATTTATTTCTTCTCTCCCCTAAGCCCCAATCCTCACCACAGATATGTGATCCCCTATTCTAAAAGCATAGATGATTTCTTTTGTGCCTGGCTTCATATGCTTAGAAATGTACAGCTGCAAATTTGTCATTCTTCTTGTGGAACTATAACCCAGCAGGAGGGCATACTCCAAATTATTCATCTGCTCAACTATGGCTTGCTACTTGAGCACTTTCCATGTTGATTTTGTTTTCCTTCATTTTATTTGCCTTTATGAAAACTGCATTAGAATCATATATATATGTATATATATACATATATATATATATATATGTATATCACATCTCTCTGTGTATGTGTGTGTGTGTTGTGTGTATATGTCTGTAGTCATAAGTATATAGATTTACTTTAATGACTATTAAGTCTAAAGTGTTAGAGTTCCATATCTACGGCAAATACCTAAGATAATCACCTCTAATCTTGAGGTGACTGATCTTTCACCTTTGATATGGAAAAATGTGTTATGGCAAAGAGCTTAAGATGGAGTAAACTCACTAACTCCATAATCACTAAGTAGAAAAGAGGAAGGTAAAGTTGGGGCTGAAATTCTATAACCCTCTTTCGATGAATGTCCTGTATGATCTGAGAATATCCCATGGTACCTCATCAATGATGAGAATTCCACCAATTCTCATCATTGTTACCCTTGGAGTGTGCCTTTTACACATGAGCCTTAGGAGGATAGGTAAGTCCACAATATCAAAATTATGAAACAGTATTCTTATCTCATTTCGTATTTTCACAATATAGTTGTATAATAAGCAAGTATAAAACCATGATAAGCACTTATTATTTACATGTTTTTGGTCAGCTGGGACTGAATGTGGTGTTTCTATTTTCATTGATGGACTGCTTGACGGGTGGATTTGCATTAACTTCTGGCTTTTTGTAGTTGGTCTTGGTTAGACAGGAATACTCTCCATCTCTCAATATCTCTTTCCTTCTTCACCAATACAATCCAAGCAAGCTCTTACTACACACACAGAGAACCTAGGTCACAATTGATGAAAAAGGTGGCTTTCATATTACTTTGATTGTGTAATCTCCACAAACACTGCTGAAAAGTCATTCAGAAAGATGAACTAATTGTGGAAACTTGGGAGATCATAAACTGTTTCTTTAATAGTTTAGAAGAATGGAATAATATATAAAGCTAGCTCACATCCCATATTGCCATTCATATCAGCACACATGGAGTGAATGAATGAGGCCAGCAAAGCTATGACTCCACTACATTTAGTACTGGTTGAGAGGTATTCTTACTCCAAGTGTTGACCAATCATTTTTGTTTATTTTGCTATTGCTGTTAACATTGCTGTTTGTGGGGTTAGGAGCTGTACTTCTGTGGTAGATTGCATGTCTAAAAGGTGTGAGTCTCTGAGTTCACTCTCAGTCCCACAATACAATGCTACTTTTTCATCTTTTTTTCCCTTTCTTCTCTTAGGGATATGCAAAGACTTGAGATTGTAATTTTCCTTTAAGGTTATCATTTTATTTAATTTGTCTGAATTATGCTATGTGACTGAGGATACTTTTTCTAGATATGTCAGGTTAAATATGATCTTTTAAGAAATCCTTTATAGAAGATGTTCTTGATATTTGTTTTGGTTTTGTGAGATTTTACTCAGACTTTTGATTGAGCTGCGTTTCTTTTATTTATAAAGATATGGAGGGGTAGAAAGACACTTTGTATACATGTAAATATAGTTTTCCCCTCCTTTGTTCTGTACCTCCCTCTTCTCTCTGTTTACGTTTTGCTGCGGGAGCTCCTTCAGCTCCTTCAGCCAATAGCCGCTGAGATAACAGCCCACTGGGGTGTGGTCTCTTTGTCTTTAAAAAGCAGCAGCAGTCCTCTGCTTGCTCACTTGCTCCAGTGACTAGACTCCTTTCCTGGCTGTCGTGTAGGACGGTGTTCTGTAAGTTTTTCCCCCTCAAATAAATAACCTTTTGAATCCAAAGTGGTGTGGGATTGTTTCGCACTTTAACTTTTCAAGCTCTTCAGAGTATCTTTGATGACAAATCTTGTAAAATTTGTCCATTTCTGTTCTAGAAAGCATCACCATGTCTGTGTTCTCATCCCTCTGCTAGGGTGTGAGTTCTTGAATGAAAGAGAAAATTTTTATTTGCAGTTTTTATGTATTTAGAGCTAGGGATAAAAAAAACAACATTAAGAAACATCAAACTAAAAATAAATTTGAGAAACTGGATAGGAGAAATGACAGTATTGTTTAGATCAATATGCAATGATTTTTAAAGTTTATTATATATAATATACAATATTTATTATATCAGGAATAGGAAGCTAATATAATAAGTCTGGTTTAAAAGTGACAGAGCTAACCCTTTCTTGCAGTTACCAAAATCTGCAGTTCCACAATCTAAATCCTCCTTGGGAGATAGCAACCAGCATTAACCAGGAGATATTTGAATATCAATTTTACTTTAAAAGAATATAATGAAAGATAAGAGGAGTCTAACAACTATGTTACAAGCTCTACAGGGAGCTCAGTACCTGGTCTCCTGGGTATGTCATGGTGAGCAGAACTGAAACTGTCTATGAATGGTAAGAGGCTGTTCCTGTTAGGATGTGCACAGGGGTTAGTGAGCCGACTCTGCAGTTAAGAGCACTTGCTGCTCTCACATGTGATGTGGATTAGGTTTGTAGCACCCACATTAGTGGCTCAATGTCACCTGTAAATCATGTTCCAGGGGATCAGTTGTGCTCTTCTGGCTTCTACATGCACATGATGTACATACATGTACTCAGGCCCGCACACATGATATATAAACTTAAAAAATATTAATAAGCACATGCATGAAACCTTCTGTTTCTGAAAATGAAGAAAGGACTCTTCTCACTTCACTTGCCATTGTGGTGGACATGTGAAATGGTTGTTTTTTTCTTTCAGGCACTAGACAAATAACCTGAAGATATGATTCTTAAGTAAAAAAGAAGTTCTGCATTTATATGAACTTTGTGTTCCATAGGAATTACCAAATGGTGAGATACTGAGATAAAGTTCGAATAGAACATGGACTTTGTGGGCAGAGGGAATATGGAAAGAGTTAGGAGCAGATGCTGGTTGGAAGTTTGGAAAGCGTCTGTGAAGGAGTAAGATGTAGAGAGAAGCATTTCTCTTTTTCTTTGTCAGCTTCCGTGCATCTATTGGGCATTCACAAGAAGACAGACCCAATGATGCATGGCAGAGATGAGGGGCTGGGCTTACTTGTGAGCTTTTAAGAGATGTCATACGTCATAGTTTTTGTGAGACATACATTTCAAGGTCACCAGAGAGAAGCATAAATGAACAATCCAGGTATTATTTCAAATCACAGAAGGGCCATGTTTTAGGAAGAAAGTTCCTCCAGTCCTTTTGTGGCCTTCCTGTGAACCTTTCCCAACAAAGACCCAAACCAAGCTTCAACAAGATCAAGACAAGTCACCACTGGCTCAAATTAAAACTGCCAGAGCTCACAGTGGCAGTTGTGGTGGTCTTGGAAATTCACAGCACAGGCTTCACTTCAGAAAGCAAATGTTGTATATTCTCAGGCAGCAGAATCTGTAGCCTTTTAAAGAGAGGTCCAACCACTCCCTGGGCTGGCTGACTTTGGAGGCCTCAAGTCAAATACGAGATTTCCTCTAGCCCTTTTTTCTTCTTTGGTTTCATCTCCCAGAAGATTCCAATGGTGCATGGTTTATAATGGACTTGTGCTAGCTTCATCAACAGCTGGATGGCCCCAGAGCATCTTTTTCCTGGACTCAGGGAATTGCCGGTACTTAAGAACCTAAAATATATCCACCTGAATGTGTCATTTAGCCGAATATTTTTTCAACAATTTTATTTTCCCTTCTGAGTAAAATAGGATGTGAGAGTGGACACCCAGAGCTTCCAGGCCGTTTTATACTACTGAAAATATGGCTAAATTCAAGGAATAACGCTTCCTAAAGATTTGGTTCTTCAGGAAGGAGCCAAGAGATAGGGAACCTCTTACTGTGTGGAAAGAGGCCAAGAAAAGAGGCCTGGAATTGTACGTAAGTCCTTTACTGCCTGCCACTGTTGCTATTACCACCATTAGAATATTGTCACTAGTACTTATGTTTGTTCCTATTTATAGAATATTAAAATTTATCCATGTTTGAACCAGATGGTTTAATAGTATTGTGTAAGTGTGTGTTTGTGTGTATGTGTGTGGGTTTTGTGTGTGTGTTATGTGTGTGTGTGTGTGTGTGTGTGTGTGTGTGTGTGTGTTAATAGCTGTGGATAAGAAATCAGTCCATAAAGGGCAAATTCTTAAATGTCGTAAATACTATTTACTGAATACTTTTCCAATAATGAATTCTGTTGTTATTTACTTGTTTGTGTGTCTATGTATGGGGGCATGTATATGTAGAAACCAGAGGCTTCTATAGAATTCAGATTTCAGAATTTCAGACCCTTTCAAAATACCATGTTCCTCTTAGAGGTCCTAGAGATTGAAGTATTGTTATCAAGGCTGGCAACCAGTGCCTTTACATCTGAGCCATCTTGCTGGACCTACATATACCATCTTTCTTTCTGACTAAAACCAAAACCATTTCCCACTCGCAGGATTCCTTAGTTGCTTCTAGTCCTTCGTGTAGGTTAAGGCTTTATCTCATTCATGATAGCATTGTACTTGCTCAGCAGAAACATCCTTACAAAGACCATTATATAAACTTAGCAGTTTGTACTTAGGTATTTAAGAATTTGTGTGTGTGTTTGTATGTGTCATATGCGTGCATTCTTGCATGTAACAACTAAAAAAGAAACCATTAATTTAAAAGATAGCAAGGAGGGGTATATGGGAAAGCTTGGGGATGGGAAAGGAAATGGGTAGACATTATATGTCATTATATGACAACCAAAAAAAGTATTTTTTTTAAAAAAAGCCTAAACTGGCTTTGAGTATTTCATATATAAGTGCCATATTTACATCATTTCTACACCTCCCCCCTCACACTTATGACATCATAATCCTTTAATTTATTATTATTGACATAAATTACTGTAGAAGACTAAATGTCCCTCTCTCAACAGACATTAATTACTTGTCGTGACTAGAACAAGAACCAATGCAAAGGTGACAGAAACGGGGTGTTTCAGTGTCCGCCTTAGTATTTGTTAAAGTCTGGGAAATATGAGTTGCTCAACAAAGTAAATGTGATTAAATCAATTCCATACACGGAATGAGAAACCCAGAATCCAGGGGTAGAGAACAGCAACCCGGAAGCTGCGTATGCCTCCACGTGACAAAGAGTCGCCCCAAGGGGTTGCAGCATTTGGCAACTGCTTGCACCCTGACTCCCGCTGCTTAAGCACTGTGCTGCAAGGGGGATTTAAAAACCACTCAGAAAAGAGCAAACCAGGCACAGGGTTCATGGAGCCTGGGAGGGGTAGAGTTTAAATCCACGTTGGGAGGCAAACAATAGGGTACTTGAGGACTTGAAGCCAATCTGAGGCGTGTAAAGAGAAAATGTAAAGAATTGCAGCAAAAAAAGCCACTGTGCAATATTCTATATTGAACGGCTGGCTCCAAGCACAGGCAGTGGCTGAGGTAGGGCTCAGTTCCAAGCCGAGCTGTAGGCAAGCAGCCCAGTGGGGGTGGAGGAGTGGGGTGGGGGGGAGATGGGCGGGAGTGTGTGGGGATGTGGGGAGGATGGTTTTAAAACCAAACGTTGAGTGCCAGAAGAAGGTGTAAGTCACAAAGCAGTCCCACACCAGTTTGGAATTATGATTAATAAAAGGCTTATTTATTTAAAGGGAAAAACTTATAGATCACATTTCTAGACAGCAGCCCTCTGCATGACCAGGAAAGGAGTCTAGTAGTGTGAAGCAGAGCCTGAAGCAAGGGAGAGAGAGAGCAGGGCTACCACTGCTTTTTAAAGCCAAAGAGACCATGCCCAAGTGGGCTGGTATCTTAAAGGCTACTGGCTGAAGGAGCTCTGCAGCATTATCTGACAACCAAAAAAATCATTTTTTAAAAAGTCTAAACTGGCTTTGAGTGTTTCATGCATAAGTGCCATATTTACATCATTTCTACACCTCCCCCTCACACTTATGGTATCATTTCCTTTAACTAAATATTACTGACATAAATTACTGTAGAAGACTAAATCTCCCTCCCTCAACAGACATTAATTACTTGCAGGTTCTCATGTAGGGACAAAGCCTTGTGAGATTTTTCCTACCTCCATGTGCATATCAACTAGCATTGTAATTGTGCTGGTCTTGTTTAAGTGACTATGTTATTGACAGTTCACTGGTCCAGCAAGCTCCCTGTCATAGAAGGGAAGAATAAAGACACTGCCTCACAGCAGACATCCCATTTCTCTGGTTCTTACATGACCCCCTCTGCCATGATGTTTCTGAACCTTAGGTATACGTATTGTATTGCAGATTTACAAATGAAGTTTGGTACTTCTTGGTTGGTTGTTCTCTGTATATTGACCCGTTGTGGGTTTCTTTATGGTCTTTGTATATTATACAAAAAATATTCTATCTTGCTGGTTGAATGCTCAACTTGTCTGAGGGTATAAGAATAAGTATATAGAATACAGGTAGAAATTATACTGATTTAGGAAAGTGATGGAAATAGGTTTTCCTCTATGATCCATGGTCTCACCAGTCATGGATAGTTGCCTAGAATTACAATAGTAGAAATAAATTTACTTCTGTTGAATGTGCTTTAAGTCAACTTGGATAGCTGCTGGTTGTTGCCAAGATATAAGTGCCACTAATATGCCTCTGGCGATATCTCGCCATGATGGTCTTTGTTGTGGGTCATAGACTTTGCAGCATCTGGGTAGGACGGTTAACTGTTTTCTGCCTTGGTAGCTTGCATAACAGATTTGGATATCTGCGAGCTGCACCCCCGTGAAGAGGCTTCTGAGGAAGCTTTAGCATCATTCCACAGAATCCCTTGTTGTACATGTGTACCGTCTTCAGCCATAGGGTCTTATCTTCAAGTTCTGGAAGGCAACCAAGGAGAATAACACCACCTCTCTTTTTTTCTTTTTTTAAATCTTTTGGACAACCTTGATGAATAACTCAAAGTGAGGGGTTCAATGTTTTGCACTGGGGCTTTTGTTGAATAGTCGTGTGGAGAATGTTCTCATCTCAAGTAGTATAACTTCATTTAAACTTTATAAATATGTGCATATATGTATACATAATATATGCACATATTTCATATGTTTTTGGTAAGTATAGAATCATATATCTTCTTATGAAGTTATCAAACATCCTCAGTGTTATTGATATCATCTCCCATAATGCAAGCACAAAAATTAATATATGTTGAGGTTTATTTTATTTTTTATAAATGAAACTAATGTTAAAAATAGCCCAAAGTTATTTCATAAACAAAATTCAATGAATTGTAAAATTTCAAATTCTTTGGTGGATAAAAATGGAATTGTATAGAAGACTGGTTTGTTCCTATTTGCCTCCCTAGTTTGTCATTATTAAAACCCAGAATTTAGTTTCTTTCAGTATCTTCTGTTAGTTCATAGATACTGTTAAGAACTTTGGGCCAGGCTTATTATAGATCACTTTCATTGTTTTATACTTGTGTATGTTTTCAGTTACTTTGGATTTAAACATATAATAGGCAGTCAAATAAGTACTGAGTAAGAAATGCTCCAAAAGGCAATATGTCTTTCTGTATTTTTTTAAAAAGTCACTTACTCTCTTAAAATTATTATAAATATGCAAAATTGCTGTAACATCTTGTGTGTAATACCTCTGGTTCTGTATTTATGCATAGCAAACAACAGATAATGATATATAATGATGTATAATAATACATTGATTCTCAAACTAGCTTAATGGATTTATCAAGGAAGAAAATGTATAACTTAAATTGTTATTATTATTTTAGTAATTACTTTTAGTTCCACTGAAACAATGATGCATTGTAATTAATTTATGTGTGTATTTCTTCCAGAAATAAAATACCCAAAAGCATATTCATGCTAACTTCGTATATCAATACTAAATTTTAGAATTTCACAAAATCATATTAGTCAAATATTTATAGCAGAAGATTGGTATTTGCTTGTGCAAGAGTTTTTTACATGAATATATTTAATATTTAATTTTGATAGTAAAAGTTCTTTTATAGAATAATTGTTTTCAGAAGTCGGCACCTACAACATGGAAATTCAAAGTTTGCCTGCCTGTATCCATTGCTTATCACACGCAGATTTACACTGAGTAGAGTTGACATTTGATTGTTTTTATTTTTCAATCAGGCAAACTGATTCACAATTTAAGTTCTCTCTGCTCAGCATTTAAAGAGGCTGCTGTTCTTGCATGCTAAGTAGTAAATCTACAAGAAAACTGCCTATAAAACCCCTTGCATGGTGCTTAGTGAGATAGGCTTCCACAAAATAGAAAATCTGACCTACATTGATTTTATGTCCTTTGAGAAATAGGCAGTGAAAGCTTGATTAATGAGCATTTCCCACCTCATTTATGTCCAAAATTTCTACAATTGACATCTGAAAATTTGTGTATGTTGTTCCACACAAATTATGGTGGAGCCTTCTCTGGTTGAGATGTCCCTTTTGCTTCAAAGTAGATTTCTTGCAGTGCAGTGAGGAAGAAGTAAAAAGAACAGAACCAATCAAACAAAGTACAGCAAACAAGTGCCAAAAAATATTCCAGCTTACTTTGAATTACACAGTCTGGCTATTTTTAATATGTCCTGGCCCCTCCTTAATTTTTGAACAACTGTTTTTTTTTGTTTTTTTTTTTTTACTGATTTTTATTCATATCTAAAGCACAGAGATGTTGTCAGTATGGTTTAACCATGCTGTTGGAGAGGATGGATTGTGTGTCATTTTTTAAGATGGAAGTTACATTCTCTACTTTGTGGGGTTGTCTCCTTACACATGCAGTAGTAGTAGTATGGAGGAATCTTAGAAATCTAAGGGATCACATGTTATTTACTACCCAAATTAGGCAGCATTAGATTCTTCTATGTATATTTATTTTCTACAAAATACACATGAAATACATGGTAGAATAGGGGCGGGAAATCATTCTCTATAAAGTCCTAACTATCTATTATCATAAGTTTCTTAGTAGACTCTTTTTTTAATATAGAACAAAGGCTCTATTTTGCTGTTGTACTCCAAATAACACACTTAATACTGAAAAAAGGCATGTCTATGCTATCATAGAATTTTATAAAAGATTGGTTTAGCTTTGGTTTGGGAATATATACTTTATTAACTGTCCTGCTTGGTATTCGTCAATTTCACACAAGGTAGAGTAAAATAGAAAAGAGGACCTCACTTGAGAAAAATGCCTGCATCAGACAACCTGCAGATGAGTCTTTGGGGCATTGTCTTGTTTACTAATTAAACCCACTGAATGAGTGTCCACCTTTGGGCAGGTGGTACTAGAGGGTATAAGAAAGCAGACTGAGGAGCCGGGCGGTGGTGGCTCATGCCTTTAATCCCAGGACTCGGGAGGCAGAGGCAGGCAGATCTCTGTGAGTTCGAGACCAGCCTGGTCTACAAGAGCTAGTTCCAGGACAGGCTCCAAAGCTACAGAGAAACCCTGTTTCAAAAGACCAAAAAAAAAAAAAAAAAAAAGAACAGACTGAGGAAACCATGGAACCAAACCAGTAATCAGCACTTTTCCCCTCCTTTACTTCTACTCCCGCCTCCAGGTTCTGATTGAGTTCCTGCTTTGGCTTGCATCAGGGATGGATTATGCCATGAAAATACAAGCCAAATAAACCCTTTCTTTCCCATTTTGCTTTTGGTCAGTGTTTTTAATCACGGCACTAGAAATCTATGTACCACTCTGACATCAGTTGTATATGATTAATATGATGTACCCATGATTTAATTCTGATAAAAATGCAAAACCATTGGTCATCAGAGGTTACTAAAATGCCTTTCCATTGCTCAAATTGCCTGGAATAAATCAAAAGAACACTAGACAAAAAATAGAAAATACTACCATAAGTAAGGACAAATTTTAATTTTCAGTAAAAGTTTCCCAAATTACCCAGATGTTGAAATTAGCAAAGAATTTGAAAATGACTTTAAAATAAATGAAAAACACATTAGAAATGATGAATTTAGAGGTAAAGAGATTAAGAGCTTTAGGAGATACAGTAAAACATGAGGAATCAAATTTAATTGGGATTAAATAAAACAATAGCTTCAGTGAACAGTAAATATGAAGATTAGACAAAAGAAAACATGGAATAAGAAGGAGGTAGAGTGAAAACAGAAAGTCAACACAGCATTGAACATTCTCTGGGCCAATGGTCAATGTACTGACACTCATGAAATTGAAATTCAAGGGAGACTGTGAGAGGAAAACTCAGTGATGAAATACAGATTGTCATTAAAATTTACAAAGTTCCATGTAAGACATTACCTCTTAAATTTAGGAAGTTCTATTGAATTAAGGCTGAATGAATGAACAAATAATTAAACAGAGACTGAGATATGCATCTCTCAGTCAACTTCTGAATGCTAACCACAAAGAAAGATTTTAACAGTAAAAATAAAAACTAAACAACAAACGGATACAATAATAAGCACACAACTGCAGTTCATCTCAGTGGGTCATATATACAACAAAGATGTGAGAACATGAGGGAAACCTTGTTGGGAGAGGATGGTTTCAACAGAAGAGGGAACAGGATGGTGGAGGAAGAGCAGTGAGGTGTGGGATGACTAAGATTCACTGTACACATGTGCAAATCTGTCAAAGACCAAAAAGTTGTTTCCATTCATTTTTATTTCATATATATACTGTATTTATGTCATCTCCTCCTTCATTCTTTTCTCTCTGACTCCGAATGAGAACGTTCTCATCAGAATCTGCAAGCCAGCAGACAGGTGCATTTCCTTTTGTACTAAAAGGAGATAACGATGCCGGCTGAGAGAAGATATTGTATCTGGAAAGACTTACACAGCTATCACTACCAGAAAATATCGCAGTAACATGAATGAAAGTGAAGTCTAAGTAAAAATAATAGCTTGCTGAGTGAATCTTAAGTAGAAAACAAGAGATCATGCGCAGTAGGGGGACTAGGCTAAGGGGTCATGGTAACATTAAACAGAAGCACAACTGACACAGATTGGTCAAGGAGTCTCCTGGGCAGCGTTGGAGGACGTGCCTGCCTCTGAGTTGACAGTGCTTTACACAACTCCCTCCCCAGTTGTGAGTGTCCAGGACTAAGCAGAGTTCTGCTGTGAACTTAATGAATAGGCTGCCGCCTGATCAATAGCCCACCAAATGGGTGCTCAGAGAAAATGCCACCTTAATTTTACATCTGAAGCCACAGTGCCTCTCCTGTGGGAAGCTTTGAATTCAGGCTGGTAGATTAAAACTGTGATGATTATGGCAATAACATCACTTGCATAATCAAATGCAATTGAAAAGAAAATGTACCGATTTAAGCTGGACTTGAGCTGCTGTTATGTGCATTTATGCTTAAAGCCCTTAATTTTTGCCTGTATGCTTTGATGGACTGGCTTCTGCAATTTTGTTTTATTGGCAATTCCCTGTACCCCATTGTCTGTGTCATTATATCTGAAATGAAGAAAGAGCCCCCTACCTCACGTAACCTGATTATAACTAGCCATGCTGAGCTCAGGTAATTAAAGGTGGGTGATGATAATAGCAGGCACACTCCCATCACTGATCAGCCTGCGCTGATCTCCTTAGCTATGAGATGCCCTTTAAAGGGGGCAGCAAAGCAAGTCTGTCCAGGTTCAGTGAAGGGCATGGAATGCAAATCCGTGCATTCATAACCTCACTTAAATCTTGCTGACTAGTTGATTGCAAAGCACATACTTCAATTTTGGTTGTTCTATAAAATTTGCTGAGATTTTCAAAAAAATTCTGTGCAGTCAAAGGACAATTTGCTTTGAGGTTGAGCCCCAGGACTTGTGCCACTTTTCTTTGCAACGTTGTAACTGTTATCTACATTATATATTTGTTTCAGATGGACTGGAAATGGAGAGCTCAGCTCAGGCGGCCTGATAGAGGTATCCCAGGTCACCTGTAGATAGTCATCCATTTGGGGGTTAGATTATCTTCCCTTCAACAATAATTGACCTGACCATGTAGGTATTTCTAAATGGTCAAACCAGGCATGACATTTGTTTCTGTGACAATTCCATCCATAAATATGAACCCATTATGCCCCAGGCTTTACTTTTCTATCTTGGAAAAATTTAGATAGAACCTTTTTACAGGCATTTCCAATGAAGACCTGCTAGAGCTGACATTTCAACTCAAGTGCTCGGAAATAACTAATTTCCATTTTATTCGGTGAAGAAATTCTAGAGGCCATTGGATGAACAGTTTTAAAATGAGATGATGTTCTTCACCAAGAAATCTAAATTTGGCTTTTCCAACGGTATGTTCCTTGACAGAACCTTCTGTTTTCGTGGGTAAAAGGAAGAAGTATTCTATGTATTCCAGCCTATGGTTTCCTGGGATAAAGGAAATGGTGGAAGCTTAGTTTAAATTTCATTAACAATGTCCCCAGATATTACTATAATCAACCAGAGGTAATTTTTCCTTTACCAACTTGTAGGGGTGAAATAAAGGTTAAGGATTACACATCAGATATTTCATTTCTTTAGCATAGTCAATCTGAGGCTCACTAACCAGGCAGGTAAAAATCAAAACATTGCTAACTTCTGAAGCAGATTTATTTTAAAATTAAAATTTGATTATAGTAATTTTTTAGTTTAGTGAGTTGTACGGTAGGTTTTCTCTATTTATTAGTCAAATCCTGACACAGGAATTTTTTAATTATGTCAAATGTTGATTTGTTTGTAGTGAGAATTTTAAAATCTTTTTGTAAGGGTTTTGAACTTTGTGACACAATTTTGTGAACTGTAGTTACCATCTGTGAAACAAAACATCTGAACTTACTCAGCCTTCCAGCTGCAACTCTGTGGGCCTTAACAAACATCTCCTTTTCTCGCCCACCTTAACCCTCTTCAGCCAGCGGAGGTTATCATTCTGTACTTTGTTCCCATGGACTCATTCTTTTAGGTACATTATATTTTAATCTGCTGGTTCATTTTCCAGGACATGATGATCTCCAATTCCACCTGCATTGCTATGAATGCCAAGAATCCACTCTTTTAGAAACAGAATTCTCTCACATATAGGCTAATGTTTGCCTGGTACCAAGCCAAAATGTCAGTACTTTTAATGTAACTTTTTGATGCTATAGAATCACTATTATTCTGCTAGTTAAGTAAATAAAAGTAAATCTATTTATACTATTCAAGACAGTGATTACCAGAGATCCTAATGGCAATAAAAGTGCCAATACCCAAATTGTAGTATCTACAAATTATAAAGGCTAAATATGTCTAACACTTGCTTTTATATAGCCTTAAACTCTTTTCAAATGATTTAAAAATCAAAAGAAGAAGCTTTAAATCCATGAAATTAAATAAATCCCCCAAATTAACATCTCTAAGAAAGTTCTTTGTAGTAGAGCCGTGTGCCTTCTGTTCTCTTGCTACAGTGGAAGAGATTGTAATGGAAGCTAGGAAAAGACTACCTGAGGGGTTTGCACGACTGTTCAGCCCTTCTTCCTGTATGAAATCTCACAGATGCAGCTCCATTGAAACAATATTTTAAATGCAATATATTTTAATATATCAGGTAGTTTATGTTTTTATTGTAGTACATGTGCCTAATGTCAAAACCAAAGTGAAGAAAGCATGTACTGCTAACATTATGTGTTAAAAATACAGAAGAGTCTGGATTGTTTTTAATCAAGTGAATGACAAAGTCCTCACTATGTGATTATATTATAGCTAAAGAATATACAGTACACTGGTGTTAATAAACTTACTTCTCTGAAAAACAACCAGTTCAGAAGCTTGACCTCATTTCTGGGTACTCCAGCCCAGACAGTAAGTTAAACATTTCATTGGATTTTTCTGATTGGTTTTTCAAAGGTTTAAGATGAGATTAACATTTAATATACTGGACTTTGAATAAAGATTTTCTTTCATAAAAAAGATTTTAATCTTTAAAATAATATTTTTATTTAGTCTATGAAAAATTCATATATGTATATAACGTATTTTGATTGTATCAATTTTCTACTCGCTCCATAAACTCTCCCCATGAGCTTCCACATTCATGGGCTCGACTGTGATATTTCAATACACATATAGAAGGTATTGTGAAAATTGCACTTATTTTGTTCCAAATATCAACCATTGCTTTATGTTAAAAACATTAAAATGTCCTCTCTAAAATAATAATAATTAGTAATAATAAGTAAATAATTTTAATATTCATCATAATGGCTTCAGAAGAGGAAACAGTGATTAGAAAAATAACAAAATAAAAGTATAATGTTTTGGTAGTGGGTTATCGTCACAAAATAAAAATTTTATTTTTGGGAATATATCTTATTGAAATTAAATCCACCAAAAATTTAAAGTTAAATAGAGTCAATATGTAAAATTTTTACTAGGCATCACTTGTGGAATGTTCAAAATAAATCAAAATAGTCGAAGCATAAATAATGAAAGCCAACCTAAAATCTCATGTTGACAATGATAATATTTGCATTTCCACACCTGTTTAGCCATGCTGCCAAGAAGCTTTTACCTATCTTTGAACTGGAAGTGATCAGCCTGAAATATGCTAACGTGTAAATACAGAGAGGAGTAGAAAAGAATCCTGATATGTCTTTAGGCAATAAATGTGCACACTGAAAATCTGATTTTCATAGGTTGCTATTATCTGTGATACTTGGCTATATGAGACATTTTCAAAGACAAAAGTCATAAAACCACATTGTAGGCCAAAATTATAGGGGGGCATTTTCTACCAACACTGGCATTACTACAGTGATTTTGAGTCCAAATTAATCAAACTATTACTTCTCTGCTCCTTATATTTGTCATTCTTTTACAAAAGCACCTGAGTTATTTAAAAGTATTCAATGTGCTTATTAAATTTTAGATTTCATAAAAGTATGAGAAATTGTTTCGCTCTGGGTCTATAATGTACTCATCATGTTCTCAGTTTTGTTTCTTCATAAAGTCATATGACTTTCTTCATAAAGTCAAAACTAAATTGCTCTGTAAACTTACTGAAAAACATCTGCTGATACTTATCCTATCATTCAGGACTTAGAAAAATAATAATTACTGACTTTTCTTTGGCTTTTCAGTGGTGTCATTATAGAGAAGACTAGACTCTTCCCTTTAGATTTACTCTCCATATACGCAATATTTAACAGTGTTCACCCTCTGTAGTTTTAGTATACATCACAAATTGGTATAGCTTTTATGCAAGAAGCATATTATATTTCTCAATTCTTAAAATTAATGTATTTGAGAACAAACTCTTGAGTAAACAGACAAAGCACAACTTTCCATTAGTGGGGTGGAATGGAACAAAATTTGCATTCATTGATGAGTGGTCAGCAAAGCTGAGGTACTGAGACTGAGTTTCAAGTCTTCTCATCTGGACCAAACTCAACCATACCACCAGTTAACTTGATGGATAAGGGTACCACTGTGGATTGTACCAAGAACTCTAATGCTGGCTTCCTCATAAGAAAAAGTAAAAATGACTAGGATTTTCCTATGGTACAGTTAGAATATAGGGAGAAAGAAATTGAGGTTGAAAAAAGAAGGTGACTAATTTAATACAATGGAGACCATTGTACCAACCTAGGAAATGGTAGAATGGGCTAAATTAATTGCATGAAAATAGAAAGATTTTTACAGATATTTAGCAGCATTGAAATCCAAAAGAATTAGTTACACATGGTGAAATGTTATTTAACCTTTTAAATAAAGGGAAGTCTGATATACATTACATGCATGAATCATTAGACGCTGAAAAAGCATTTGACAAAATTCAACACCCCTTTATGATAAA
>JAQHUG010000013.1:8676397-8691376 GCA_028555095.1 Dicrostonyx torquatus | reverse complement strand
ATATATGTCTAGAACTGGATAGCTGGATGTCTTAGTTAGGGTTTCTATTAGGAAGCAACACCATGGCCATAGAAGCTCTCATAAAGGTGAACATTTTATTTGAGCTAACTTAGAGGTTTAGTTCATTATCATCATGTGTAGTAGGAAGGCCACTTGGTCATTCAAGCTACTTGGCAGCTCAGACCCGAAATAAACACACAGAAACTGTATTAATTAAATTACGACTTGGCCTATTAGCTTTAGCTTCTTATTGGTTAGCTCTTATATATTAATTTTATTTTATTTTTATTTTTTTGTTTTTTCGAGACAGGGTTTCTCTGTGGCTTTGGAACCTGTCCTGGAACTAGCTCTTGTAGACCAGGCTGGCCTCGAACTCACTGAGATCCGCCTGCCTCTGCCTCCCGAGTGCTGGGATTAAAGGCGTGCGCCACCACTGCCCAGCTTATTAATTTAGCCCATCTCCATTATTCTGCATATCGCCACGTGGCTGTGGCTCACTGGGTAAAGTTCTGTCCAGCGTCTGTCTCCAGGAGGGCTATATGGCTTCTCTCTGCCTCTGCCTCCCTTTCTCCCAGCATTCAGCTTAGAGTTCCACACCTAGCTAAATTCTGCTTTGCTATGGGTCCAAAGCAGTTTCTTTGTTAATTAATCTGTATTCACAACATACAGATGGGAATCCCAAATCAGTCATGGTGGGACATGGCTCATGGCAACATGAAGGCAGACATGATGCTGCTGGAATGGTAGCTAAGGACTACATTTTGATCCATAGACAGTAGAAGCAACTGTGTGTCACACTAAGTGTAGCTTGAGCATAGGAGTCTTCTTAGGCCACCTCACGGTGACATACTTCCTCCAAAAAGGCCATACCTTTTAAAAGTGCTACTCCTTATGCGGGCCATTTTCTTTTACATCACCACACTGAACCATGTTATAGTTCTATTTCTAATTTTTCCAGGATATCCATACCAGTTTCCTTGAAAAACAGTAACAACAACAGCAAAACAAAACAAAAAAATGACTTACCATTCTATACACAGTATTGATTGAGTTTTTTTAAGTCATTTTATGCAGTCACAGTAGTTTTTGATGAAAACCTGGAAGTGAAGTTTATAGATCATTACCCTTGCAATCTTTCTACCTTATAAATCTTTTTCCTTCATTGAATTCTTCCTAAGTGAAGAAGTTAGTGACAATGATGGGCAAGAATATTTTGTGCCTTGTCAATTCAAATAAATCTGGAGTTAATAAATGACAAGCTCTTTTGTCAGCAAGGATTAACATCTAGTGATGTGTAAAAGAAGACCTGTGTATATGTAATTGCAAATAGTGATAATAGTATTTTTACAAGTACTCATAAGAAAGCTAGAATTTCTTTGGCATAAATCAAGCACACTAAGTATCACTTTCTCTTTTCTTTCCAATGGTTATATTAGAAATTGTCTGAAATGTATGACATGATCTCTTAGTCATTATCAACCAAGTATTTTGTAAATTTTTATAAAAACATCTATTATATGCTTGAAGGTAAGATGAAAGGAAAATTATCTACCACCCAACAATACAGCATAATAGAAGGAAGGGAACATGAGATTACCTGTTGCCCACACTCTAGGCTTACAAAATGAATGAACAGGTATTTATTTTATTGTTCTTTCACTACAAAAAGAAGTTAATAAACATTTCCAAAATTTTTTATAACTGAAGATATTATATAAAAGTTATTAACAAAAAATGAGTATTGATTTAGGAGGAAGGGTAGGTTGGGAGAATTTGAGGAAACTTGGGGGAGGGGAAATCACAATCAGAATATATTTCCAACATTGGAAAGGTAATTAAAATATCTTCAAAATACATGTTAGTGTCTGGAAATAATAAGTGACCAGCAATTCTTACCTGGTAGTAATAAAACATGATGTTATTCATTATGAATGTACCTATTCATTGTATGAAATATCTATGTAAGT
Source organism: Dicrostonyx torquatus (assembly GCA_028555095.1). Lineage (NCBI taxonomy): Eukaryota > Metazoa > Chordata > Mammalia > Rodentia > Cricetidae > Dicrostonyx > Dicrostonyx torquatus. The sequence continues at coordinate 8,689,409 of JAQHUG010000013.1, read as the reverse complement.
ACATGTTAAGAAAAGTAAATTGTTAGTGTTTTAAAGGCAAAATTGTGATTTGCTGTGCTTTTGACATGATTTGAATGTGTGCCCAGGGTCAAGCTGTTAGTGGTTTTGAATGAGCTACAGCTATACTAAGGTGATAGAAGCTCTAAGGGTTGGAGTCTGATGGAAGATAGCACTTTGGTTATAGGGCTTCACTATCAGAATAAAATGGTGATTTTCTTGAGGAAGTTCATTCTGGCTCTTGTAGGACAGGGCTGATACAAGTGAACTTGTCACTTTCCCTGAATCTCTATTTTTCTCTTCACCATGTGATTTCTCCTCTTGCTCATTTCTACCATACTGTCCATCTGTTGTAAGTTATGGGGGAAAGGTGCGGGTTGTGTTCCCAGCACCTGGCTCCCAAGCCCCCAGCTGCTGGCCCGCTCAGCCGCTGGTTGCTTGCTTATGCCCGAAATAACCACATGAGCCCTGTATTAATTTAAATACTGCCTTGCCCATTATCTCTAGCCTCTTCCCGGCTAGCCCTCACCCCATAAACTAACCCATTATAAAAGTCTGTATGTCACCACGAGGTGGTGACTTACTGGACGGATCTACGGTAATTCCACCTGTGGTGGGAGCTTCATGGAGACTGGCTCTGATCCAGTCTTCTTCCCAGTGTCCTCTTTTCTTTTCCCCACCTATCTAAGTCCTGCCCTATCAAATGGCCCAGGCAGCTTTTTTATTTAGCCAATCAAAGCACAAAAATAAAGAAAGAACCTCCTACACCCATCCTGACTTGCTACAGTAGAAGTCTTCATTAAGATTTAGCAGATTTATATTCCCAGTCTCTAAGAACTGTGAGTCAAATGAATCTCTTTAATTCATACATTGACTAGCATTAGGTATTTTAAAATACAAGCTTGTTCTCTTAACTTTATCTAATATATTATTTCAGTTCTCTCAAGATAATATAATACATATTGAAGGCCTTCTAGTAGAAAAGGTATAGTGTGAGTAAAGGATACCAGAATGCGATGTATAGAAAGAAATGTACAGCTGCTATAGCTTTTTATTTTGAAAACTTATGATATTGAACAATGGTGGTGTTGCTTCTGATGGTGAAATAACAAAAAATTTAAGATATATTTTGAAATTATAAAATTATAAAATTAAAATTATAAAATTTTAAGATATATCTCATGCATAATTGGCAGACTTAGGGTTACATGGTTATATCCATATCCTAGCTCATATCAATGATTTTCTCACATAATAATTATTGACTACTTTTATTCATGTGGTCTCTTAAAATGTAATAAGTTCATATATTAAAACAAGGAATGGAAGGGAAGCAATGGTGGATGGAGGAAATACGGAGAGGCACAGCTAAAACTAAGGGCCATTTGGGAGATTCCAATTATGGATATATAATACCGAAAAAGTTTCCTAAAATATATACATATGTGAACATGATCTAAATGGAATCACCAAATAACAGCAGGAAGGTCAGAGTCCCAACTAGACATCTCCCATCAGCAAATAAAGCCTCTGGGTCTAGAGCTGAGTTACATCTAATCTATTTGTTGGCATAAGTGGTGTCATGGTAATATCTAAACTAGGTTATTGGCAATGCTATTAGTTAATCTCCATAAACTGAATGTAAGGACCCATTGCTGAAGACAATAACTACACAACCTATTGAACATGAAGAAATAAAGTTGGTACCTATCTAGAGGATTTGCCTCTACTGCTCATGTACGGAAGGTACTATGTATGTTATCACAGGAGAAAAGAAAACATAAACCAGGGTACAAAACCTTGGATCTACAATGATGACCTCCTTGCAGGAAATGATAGGTGGAAAAAAAGCTTGCAGGGCTAACTAACCAGCATCTGACTGGTTATAAGGCTTTTTATGAGATGGAACCCATCGCCAGCACTGCTCAAATGTCCAAGAACTTGAGACCAGATAAGCCGGGAACTAAAGGGAAAACAAAATACTACAGTTCTGCTACAATCACACAGCAATATGACTCCTAACAACATTAATCTGTACTCATAGATCACTGCCATGCTCATCCATCAGAGAGGCTTTCTCCTGCAGTTAATGAGAACAAATATTGAGATCCATTGCTAGACAATGTGGAGAGAGTGGGAACCTTTGGAACACTTTCTCCCATCAGATCTCTCCCCATAGGGCTCAGGGCACTCTGAGTAATAGGATACAGGACAGATCATAAGAGCCAGAGTGGATGGGGTACACCAAGGAAACAAGACCCTCTAAACAGTGGGACAGACCCACTTATGAATTCACAGATTGTGGCAGCAAGCACAGGGCTAGAGAAGTGGGTACAAGCCTCCATCCCTAAGGATGAAAACGACATACCAGTTTCTCCAACAGATTCTCATTGGGAATAAAGTGACTCTTATGGTCAGGCTCTGTGCCCAGCAGTAAATGACCAACATTAAACAAACTCAGTGGCGTCTTTTGAGGTTATTTGCTTCATAACTTTTCTTAGGGACATTGTATTTATTTATTTTAGTTTAGAGGTTCTTTGTGATTTATTATGACTTCCAGCTTTGTGTTATTATGGGATTCCTCTGTGTAAGCATGTGTGTGTTTATGAGTATGTGTGTGTGTGTGTGTGTGTGTGCATGTGTGTATGTGTGAATGTATGTATACCTGCATCTATATGTGTTTCTTGTGATTTTCCATTGGTCCTTTCTCTTTCATTTGCTTATTTTGTCCTTTTATAATTTATTTGTTTTGTCGTATTTTATTTTATCGTATGTTATCATTATTCATTAGATGCTTATTTATTTCTAAGGAGAGACAGAAAGGATGTGGATTTGGATGGATGGTGACATGGGAAGGATCTTGGAGGAGTTGAGGAAGGGAAAAGCATATTAAAAACATATGTGAAAAAATATATATTTTTCTATAAAAGAAAAACAGAAAATAAACAAGAATGAGATGAGTTCTTGATTTTACATTATTGGCAAAAGTGTTTGAAAAATCTGTGATATTTTCACTTCTGTTTATTGATAGAGGTCAGTAGGTAGTAGATCAATTACAGCAATATAAAAAAAATGAAGCCAAGTTAACATGCCTATCATTTACTCTTACTTCAAATCAAAGCCAGAAGACATTAGAAATGCTTTAGCTTTTAGTAAATTGGGATGAGACTGATCTGCATTACTTGTTCTGGAAGGAATAATTGGGGTCAGTGTTCTTGAGAAAGTGAGAGGTCTAATCTTTGTTGGTAGACAAAAGTTCAGTTATATCTTCACCAGGGTTATGAGGAAAACATTACTTGTTAGAGAAACAATTCAATATTATGTAGAGTTCAAAATGGTTGAGGTAATTAATTCTTACATATTCAGAGTCTACTTTATTTTGTATTCTTCAAAGTCATTGACTTCTTGCTTTCTTTAATCTTGTCATTTTCAGTCCTTTATTTGAATGAATATTTCTGTGGATTTTGATTTTTCCATATAGTTTTTCTGTCCTAGAAGAAATATCACTCATTAATCCTAAATAAGGAAAGAAGTTAGCAGAGCATGGAGAAATATTTCATTACATAATCTTTAAAATCTTTAGAAATCATTCAAAGAGGAGGGTAAACAGATTTCCTATGCTTGCAAAATAGCTTTAATACACAAATCATGAATTGGGGGAGGGAGAAGAAAGTTCTTTCTTTTTTCCTAGCTAGAGACCACACATTGAGTTGCAGACCTGGGGTCCAACAGTGAGAAATTAGTAGACTGTAAAAGCTGTGCATATGAACCTCCTCAGCTTAATCTGATGGCAAAACTCTTTCTCACGTTTACCTATCTTACAGGAAGCCTCTAGCGATGACCACTCAGATAAAGTTTTCAGCCAACTGAATGTCTTTGTCTCAATGGCTGTGATTACACTGGTTTTCAAGACCTAAGTGTAGCCACACGCATTTAGACCAATGTACTTTTAAAGGTAAAAACTTCATTCTGGTATCTCACTCAGCAACTGCATGGGAAGGTTTGCACAAGCAAGCTGTTTATGTTAGCTGTGCATCTTGGCCTACGGTCCTAGAATAGAGTGGTAATTTTCCATGGAATTCTCCATCAAGGATATCAAATTCTAGTAAAGCCTGAAATGGCCTCAGCAAGGATACACAAGGGAGGAGCCTCTGCACTTTCTTGTACTATCACATATGCACTCAATTCTAAATGAGAGATGTTGTCTTCTTTGTTGCATCAACTTTGGTAAGAAGTGTATTGAATCATAACACTCTGGGCAGGTCTGAATGCAGTGGATGTATGCTTTCTGTTACTCTATTCTTCTACTTCCAAACAGGAATTTAAAATGCCACAATAATTTCCTTTGCTCAGGGGTACGTCACTGCCTGAGGCAAGCAACTCTGCTCTGTTCCCTTCCAGAGAGACCTTCCCTGATAACTGTGTCTCTTTTCTGGGGGATGACTCATTTCTGTGACTGTCTTGTCAACTGGAGTTGGAGTATGGTCCCTTGTGGGTGAGACAGTGAAAATGTCCAAAAAAAGAAGACAGAACTTGTCCTCTGTCACTGCGGTGATTTGAATAAAAATGGCCTTTATAGGCTTATAGGGTGGTATGGGAGAATTGTCTGTATTCTGTCAATAATGTTTTAAATAAACGCTGACTGGCCAGGCAGGAAGTATAGGCAGGTAAACCAGACAGGAAGTAGAGGTGAAAACAGGAGAATTCTGGGAAGCAGGAAGCTCCCTTGGCATTCCTGCACAGACCACTGAAGAGGCAACATATGATGAGAAAGGTACTGAGCCATGTGGCTAACATAGATAAGAACAATGGGTTAATGTAAGTTACAAGAGCTAGTAAGAAGCCTGAGCTAATGGGCCAATCAGTTTATAATCTTATGGAGACCTCTGTGTGATTTTCTTTGGGCTTGCCAGCTGTGGGATTGTCCAGGTGGGACAGAAACTCCAATAAGCAGGTCCTCATGTTACAATAGGGAGAAATACTCTTAGGAGGTATGGCCCTGTGGGAGTAGATGTGGCCTTTTGGGAGTAGGTGTGGTAATGTGGAGGAAGTGTGTCATTGAAGGTGTACTTCTAGGTCTCAGAAGCTCAAGCCAAGCCCAGTAGCACACTTTTTCTTTCTGCTTGCCATTCTGTGTGTACACCTCTTAGTTCTTTCTCTGCTACCATGTCTGTCTGCATGCCACCACTGCTTCCCACCATGACAATGATAGATTAAACCTGTGAACTATAAGTCAGAACCAATTAAATGTTTTCTTTCATAAGAGTTGCCATGGTCACAATGTTTCCTTATAGCAACAAAATCCTAAGATGTCACACAGTCTTAGGAGTCATATTATGTCACTTCTCTTGCAGGCTCAGCCTGCTGAGGTTAGCTGTATGTGGAAGGATCATGGGAATTTCTCTTTATGTTACCTGTCACAGCCATATGATGGGTGATACAAAAGGGGTAAGAGAAAAACTGCATGACTGTGGTGAATTTAGCCCAGAAACAGCCTAAAGGCTTTCATTTAAGATGAGTACTAATTACTGTATTTTCAGAATGTCAATATCAAAAGCACAGATGTTAAGGGGAAAGTAAATATATAAAAGAAACAAAAAAGTTTCTTACTTTGTGACTCTAATTTGTATTTTGGTATAGTTTATTTAAATAGATTTACTATAATTATTAGGCTTGTCAAGAAATTAGAGTTTCATTTAGTTACACACAGAGTTTCATATTTTCTTATTGTCTTCCTATCTTGTCTTGTCCCTTCCAGTGGAGGAGAAGGCCATCTTTGCATTGTAGCCAGAGACTGCTCATTCATTTTCCAGCTTCCCAGACCTGAATAATCACACAGAAACCATATTAATTGGGACACTGCTTGACCAATGATTCAGGCATATTTCTAGTTAGCTCATACATCTTGAATTAACCCATTTATATTAATCTGTGTATCTCCACAAGGCTGTGGCTTATTGGTAAATGTTCTGGGCATCTGTCTCCTTGGACAGCTGCATGGTGTCTCTCTGACTCCACCTACGTTCTCTCTATATCTCTGGATTTCCTACCTGGCTTTGCTCTGCTAAACCATTGGCTGAAACATCAACCAATAAAACAACACATATATAGAAGACCTTCCCACATCATGCATCTCTGATATGTTTGTTAGGATGGGAAATTCAGCATGTGATTTGAGTACATAGAGAAAACAAAGCTCTCCTGAAGTTCCACATATATATATATATATATATATACACACACACACACACACACACACACATGCACACATATGCACACACATGCACACACACGGCACTGTGAAAGTATCTAGATTTCTGTGGTTTGAGTGCAAAGAGAAAACAGTATCCTCCTGTTGTGTTATAGTTTGTTTGCATTCTCAAAATAAAACTTGCCTGGTGATCAGAGAGTGAAGCTAGCCACTAGTTAACCAAAGAAGTCTAAAATTGTGTACAGACAGAAGACAGAAAGTGATAAGACTCGGCAGAGAGAGCAAGTGTTAATGTGGGCATGGAGACAGGATCTTGGGTCTTTTGGGTCTGAGGATTCAGAGAGGTAAGAAGTCTTTGGGGGTTGTTGCTCTGTTTCTCTGATCTTTCAGCGTTTACTCCAATATCTGACTCCGTGTTTTTATTGAGAGGACTAATTAGTCTCATGCTTCACCCCCTCCTATACCCCTTCTTATCCAAGTTCCACACACTTACAACACCAAATGTTCCTGGATTCCTGGATAACAACTCCTGACTTTGCATGGTCCCAGAGTACTGCAAAGCCTGATGAGGGTCCGGAGTTCTGAGTTTCCTCTCTAGTGTGGCCCTTATGACCTACATCTCTTTTTTTTAATTTTTATTGTTAAAAGAAAAATTTACATTTACTCCCCTTGTTCCCGGCCCTCCCACTCCCCCACTACCCCACTGCCCTCCCCCTGCTTCCTTAAGATGGTGCAGGATACCCTGTCCTATGGGAAGCCCAAGGCCCTCCCCCCTCCATCTCAGTCAATTAGCTTAATTCTTATGCAATCAATAAATTGGCCAAGTCATGAGAAGAAAGTAACTAACTACATTTATCTAATCTTCAACCCAATCGAAGATCTGAGAAGGGAAATAACATTACCTGAGTGATTAGGAAGTGCAATCAAACAACTTCCAAAATATGTAACAAGTGACAAAATACATAAAAGCTGGAAATGGATAAGCAGAACTGTCAAATCCTGCCAAGACAGGGTAAGATGGTTTTGAAAATTTTCTTGCCTTTAAAAATAATCTGTCAGTTATGCTAGGCCTTAGCCAAAGTTGGTTGCTTCAACACTGCAAATGTGACTTTGGGTGATTGCCCAGGTAGCCAGCTGTCTCTGTGACTTCCTACATCTCTTTTTAAGTGAAGCAGTTGCCTCTAAATACAGAAACTCTCACTGACCCTTTTTTCTCAAATGGAGGACAAATCCAGAGCTGTCTCTTTCCACAACTGCTCTGCATGGATGCATACAGTGCCACTCAGGTCTGGGATCCAACTATCGAGAATGGGAAATTTGACAGCAGCAGCATGTTTCTCTAGCTGTGCTGTAAGGAGAATGTGCTGGACTTAAGGATGCTCATCGTTGGCAGAGTCGGGAGGAAGAAGGGTATACAAAGCAGGACTATGAATGTCCTGGACCAAGAGAGTAAAACCCATCTGAACCCTTCCAGAAGGTGCTGAAACTAATCTGCTACAGTTTTGATCCAGTAAAAGGCTTACCACACTGACAAGTTGTAGTGCACTCTTGTCTTCAAAGCAGAATAGAACAAACCAAAGACATGTGGCATGAGTAGAGAAAAGGCTTCATAGCTCGATGCAAACAGGTGACAGATGGAAAGGGTGAAAGTCAACAAGTATCAAAAGTATGATGGGATGGGGGAGGCCATTTGATGTTAAGAGTTTCTGTAATTCAATTATTTCATTGCTGTTCTTAGGGAATATATTTGTTAGCTGAGAAAACTGTACTCACCTACCTCTTGCCCACCCTTTACAAATGGCAATTGTCCAGAGAACTTAAAAGAAACAGACACATTTAGTTTCAACTTGCTCCTTGTTAAATGCAGTTCCACCAGGCTGGTACCTTTCCCTGTTTCCAGTGGCAACTGCCAGAGACCTTTTTAGCTCAACCAGGCTGGTACCTTTTCTTGTTTCCAGTGGCAACTGCCAGAGCCCTTTTCAGTTCTACTCGGCTGGTACCTTTCCCTGTTTCCCGTGGCAACTGCCAGAACCCTTTTTCGCAAAATGCTGTTTTATTTCATTGTACTTCTCTTCAGTTTTTTTTTTTATTTTAAAGTCAAAGTTGCACACATTTCATCATTACCATCTGCTTCTCAGTTTTAAATTTCTTGGGGAAATAGACAAACTTTGTAAATGATAATCATGATAATGACATTTGGGGTGCCAGGCAATTCTGTCTTTGTGTCAGAGGTTATGATTTTACACCATTCTTGGAGTAGTTTAATCAAATAATTGAATCAGAAATTCTTTCCATTTAGATTTGAAAGACTATTGTCTTTATTTCCTAACTCCATCTCCCATCTTTTCTTTATCATAACTATGAAAATTAATCCTGTAATTTAAACCTGAATCATTTCATACTAATTGAATAGCTTCCTGGGTACTTTAGTAATTAATCAAAGTTCTGTACTTAAGTAGAAAATCAAAATTTATTAAATAGGTAAACCTTGAAGGTACAAGTCTGAAGAGTTCAAAAGTTTGAATTTGAATTACATTCTCATTTTGATGATATCTAAGTTAGAAGAGTATGTCATAGTCTTGAGTAGGGACAGAGATAATATGTCCCTTTACTAACATGGAACATACTTTCTGCCCCTTTGTGTCATCTTGATTACTATTGATTACTATTATTTTCTAGTTAGAAAACAAAGACAATGAAAATGTCTTTTGATACCGGCCAAACTTTCTTACAGAAAGAAAGAAATATCAAAACCCAAGAGATGCAGACAATGTGAGGGTCAGGCAAATCAGTGAGACTCAAGGCCACTTTGGAGGTGCATGACTTTCTCTTGTATTAACTGATGTTTTAGTAAGCAAAAATGAAGTTCTATGATGTTTAATATGAAAGAGTGAGGTTTATTACTATTGCGCATGTGAAAAAAAATCATATATGGCTTCTCAGTCTTTTGGCTAATTTCAAGTGTAAATAAAGTAGCATATGAGTATTCTGTAATATATTCATGGTTCAATTTTATTTCAAAATGTTTTAAGATTTCCAGAAGAGCACAAAGATCCTGGGGACCGTGAGTACCGTTCAGTCAGATTGCCTGAACATTATCATCTTACAAGTTGACTTAAGATTTATTTAAAAATAAAAGGATGACATTAGTGCCATTTTATTGACTCAAATATAGGCCTTTTGTGGTGTTTACAAACTTTTCAATTAATTACTTGCTTTAGCAAAGACTCATCCAAGATTCTGTGTTGCATTTCGACATTATGTGTCTTCCAATCTGTGAGATATAACCCTTTCTTTTCAGTTCATCATTCCATCTGGATTCCAAAGAATCAGCAAGTACATTGTTACTGTGCTACCACAGCTTAATTATAGCAAAATTCCTGCAGCCTGAGATCTAAAAGGGAAAGACAGAAAGAAGTCCTGAACATATACTGATTAGTTCAAGTGCTCCCGTTTATGCGCTACCACCCATCCAGTTTTAAAGGCAGCTCTAGGAAAACATGGATCACCATTTGTATGAAACCTGCTTGCTCCAAAAATATCGCGGCAAATGTCATCAAAGGGATATGCTGTGTATATCCCTTGTCACTGGGCATCACAAATTGCCATTTTTTTTTTTTTGATTTTTGAGACAGGATTTCTCTGTGGCTTTGGAGCCTGTGCTGGAACTAGCTCTTGTAGACCAGGCTCGTCTCGAACTCACAAAGATCCGCCTGCCTCTGCCTCCCGAGTGCTGGGATTAAAGGTGTGTGCCACCACCGCCCAGCCAGATTGCCATTTTAAAAACTGAGTCATTTTATATGACGTCACCACTGGCCCAGCTTGCTGGTAATACCCTAATTATGGTGGACAAAGCTATTACGCTATGCTATTGTGACACTAAGATTTCCAAAGTTCAGAGTTTTAGCCTTGAAACGTGAGTTCTGATAAGCTGATGGAGCACTAACTATTTACTATTCAGTCACAAGTGCAAGGTTTTGAATTTCCTTTGTGTCTTCTAAGTATAGACTTAGTGCATTTCATCAGATTAAAACATATGTCAGAAAAAAAAAAAAACATTGGCCGGGCGGTGGTGGCACACGCCTTTAATCCCAGCACTCGGGAGGCAGAGGCAGTCAGATCTCTGTGAGTTCGAGACCAACCTGGTCTACAAGAGCTAGTTCCAGGGCAGGCTCCAAAACCACAGAGAAACCCTGTCTCGAAAAACCAAATATATATATATATATATATATATATATATATATATATATATATATATATATATATATATATATATATATGTCAGGCTCTCTAGACACAGAAAAAAATGTTCATGCTTTTTAACCGAAACCCACAGTCTTTGCCATGACACTAAGAGGTAAATCTGTTCCAGCTGTTTTACAGGCACCTGCATATTCCTGGGGAAAGGATGCAGCTGCAACATCAGGAGTCTGGGCTGGTGGAGACTCTGATCCAGTCACTCCAGACACTGGCGGAGAACCTCAGGTGCTGTAACCAACCTACTTCCTCGCCCTCATTCTGGTGGTATCCTCCCTTTTTGACTGGCCTGACCTTATTATGGAATCCCCCTAATTCCATTCTCAACTACCTATTTTTTTTCTTTGTGCTCCTTCCCTCCTGTGCTTTCTCCAGGAAAGGATTTGCAAGGTTTCCTGGGTAATGGTCAACCAAATTCTTCTTCACTCATACCTCCTGCTGTGCATCAGCCCACTGACTCCTGACTCTCCCTCCCCATGTTGTTCCACGCCACCAGGATGTAGGCAGATTTGAACCTGTGCCCATAAAGCCCAAAATGTCAGGATGCTCAGTTGGAGCCTCCAGCTCACTCCAGCTTAGTCTGGAAAGCCCCATTCTTGCCTCTATCTCTCCAAAACCCATGTGAGACCAAAGAACCTGCCCAGAAGTTGCTCCCGATATATCTCCTGTGATAACTTTCCAATTCAGCTTGATCTGGTTTTACTGACTCAGCAGAAGAACTTATTGGGGAGCAAGAAAACCTGTCAGTCAGTTTAACAGCCCCTGGTCAAGTGAAACCCTCCTTTCCAGTATGTGCTTATACTTGGAGCCATTTAGCAGCCACTGGGGTGACAGGCCTACTGACCCAGTCTGCCTTGGCCACAAACTGGTTTGTAATCAGGAGCATTGGTAAACAGTTTAAAGTTTTACCTTTGGAAAGAAAAGCAAGTGACAACCAGGTAGCAGTGTTAAGTCAGGGTCAAACTATGAATTTATTTATGGCTCTCTCTCATAACTTGTGCTCACCAATCACACCCAGACAGACCTAGTAGCTCCACTGGACACTGAACATCTGCCCTGAGTTTGTGAGAGAATCTTTAGCCTTCCTCATGTACATCTGAGACGTTTTCCAATCTCTGATCTGTTTTTCTGCTGGGCCATCTCAGAGAGAAAGACTCCGAGGAAGTTAACCATAAGGTGAACACACAATCCTTCAGTATGCCCTGGATACTAAGAAAGAGGAAAATCGGAGTTTAAGCGTCTAGCCTCACAAAACACTACAAACAAATATGCCCAGTCCTGTATTTTCTTTCAAAGTCTTTATGCCTAAAAACATTTAAAAAGTAAAGTTCAATAAATAAGATATTGTTTCTTAACTCTGAAAGAATTGCAAGGTAAGGAATTAGATTTAAATGTAAAGGAACTAAATTTTTTCTGGACTTCTTACTTTTGAGAGTTTCAGAGTCCTATAAATGATAATTTATTTTAAAATAATTAGCCTACTGAAGAAAGAAAGTGCTTCACTGTCTTCTCTGAATTGTTCTTTTCTGCTAAACTCAGGAGTTTCCCTCTGTTGAGAGAGGTTTAAAATTCCACCTTAAATTTTTTTGGGGGGCATAAAACATATACAAGCAGATAGAACAGTGGTAATCGCTTGGAAAATATGTATTTAAAGGTAGATATGCCCTTCTTTATGTATAGCAGAGCTTGACTCTGCTAACATTGCTCTTTGCCCAACTTTGATTAATCAAGTGCCAGCTGTGTTCCACTCCCCCAGTGCAAAATGTGAATAAATAGTGTAGATATGATTCCCTCTTCCAGAGAATTAGATATGTCCTGGGAGGTCAGATGGCAACACTACACTGGATTATCACTCATAAATAGCACTCCCTCTCTTTACATTCTCTTTTTACTCCTTCACTTTCATCTCTTCTGACCTTCTTCAGTCTTCTGCTCCTTTTCTCCACCCTTCTGATAATGCCTTCCAAGTCTACAGAAAAGCATAGCATGTGCCATTGACCCATCTGACTGAGGGAGTCTCATGTCTCCTAAATAGAAATTGGGTGAAACTACACGAAGTAACCAAAATCTCAGTCATGGCATAGAGTAGGAGGAACAGGGCACTGTAGTAAGACTGAAGATGTCACTGAAGATAGATAGCAGAGAAAGAAAGGCCTAGCTTCGAATATATGAAATTCCTAGTCCTATATATGTGCCTAAATAAAATATGTTGTTTTAAAACTATTATTTTCTTTTTATTAAAAAGCAAACTAAAAGTAGAAAAAGTAATCACTTAGATAGTGAGTTTTGGGTTCAATTAATGAACTGAGGTCAAAGAAGCTCAGTATAATTATAAAGGAATTACTCTACAGAGATTGTGGGTCATGTTAAACAACAACACTGATGTACCAGCCCCTTCTTCTGATTCAAACCAACCCTTGATCCATTGTCAAATATCAACTAGTGATTCTAGATAGTAAATAGGAACACAATAAGGATCATGAAGTAAATATATATATGATGTAGGAGGGATCTTCTGTATTTCGTTGCTTTCATTGGTTAAATAAA
>JAQHUG010000013.1:8649399-8660011 GCA_028555095.1 Dicrostonyx torquatus | reverse complement strand
GTGTTCTCTTTTGCCCAAATATTACTTGCAAATGTTCACTGAAAGGATTTGTTGTTTGATTCAATGCCTCTGGCTTCTCGTATACCATCCATACTGGACCCTCACCAAAACTCCTCTTGTCTATCCTGCTGTTTCCCAGAGTCATGGAGGTCCTCTGTCTATCGTTCCATAGGATGGGTCACTTCACGCATACCAGCAGATCATAGGTGGGTAAACGCTGGAGTGGGTCAACTCAAAGCCCAAGGGCCTGGGTGGTAGCTGAGCTGGTCAGTCTCAGCCTCTACCAAGAATGCCCACCTCATGCGAGGGTCAGGACCAGCTCTTCTGCACATGGGTCACCTGTGCCAGCTCTGCTGCATGCATGGTGAGGAGTGCAGCCAGCGTTCCTGTGTGTAGGGCCAGCTTTCCCATTGCAGTGGTTAGTGAGAGGGAGGCAATTCTTCAAGGCTGTTGAGGGTCATGGCCATTTCTCCTGAACAAAGTGGGGGAGGGCAGCTTTCCTGCTGAGGTGACCAATGAGAGGGTTATCAGTTCTCTGGTGCTCAAGCCACTAGGGCCATCTCTCCTATGGCCTCCAGAGATAAAACAGGCCATAGGCTTCAAAAGAGCCATGGCTGAAATAGAACTATAGACTCAGACTTGGGTCTCGGCCACAGCTCAGACTCAGATGTCACAATGAGCCTCTGTGTCCCAGATGTCACCAGTAAGGCCCAATGTCCCTAGAATGCCAGTGTGACCCCTGGTGACAGCAGAGACCATGGGCATCCATGTGGCCTTTAGTGGTAACACAGTTCATGGATATCAACACAGATGCCAGCTGTCATAGGGTCACAGATCCAGACATGGCCCTCAGATGCAGCACAGGCCTGGACATCATATGGCTGCAGGTGGCAGAGTAGGTCACCTGTATCAGCATGTTCTTCATTCCATGTGTCAACAGTATAGGAATTGCTCTACTTCTCCTTCTCTCCTGTTTCTCCATCACACATGTGTTCATCAAATTGATGCCCACCCAGGACACATGACACAGCTGTCACTTGTCGATTTTCCAAACTTCTTTTGAAAATGCAAAGACACCAAATGACCAGTTTGTTTTTAAATTTTCCACTTTTATTACAAATAGGTGTTTTCCTCATACAGGATATTCTGGTTATAGACTCCCCTTCTGCTACTCCTCCTCCAATTTTCTCCCCATCTTCCCTCCCATTCAGTTTCTCTCTCTTTATCTCTCTCATTAGAACAGAGCAGGCTTCTAAGAGATAGCAATAAAACATAACAAAATACAATTTAATAAGACAAAACAAAAATTATAACTTTGAAGTTGGAGAAGACAACTCAACAGAAAGAAAAGAGCATCAAAAGCAAGCACAGGAATCAGAGACCCACTCGTTCACATACTCCAGAGTCCCATAAAAGTCCTAAATTGTATTTTAGTAATCTAAATTCCTGTGACATATATACAGAGGGTCTGATGCAGATCCATGTTGACCTGTGCTTGCTGCTCCAGACTCTGCGAGTTTATTTAGAAGGCAATGTTCTTCTGGTGTTCTCTACCCCCACACCAGCTCTTAAACTCTTTTCACCTACTCTTCCATGGGGCTCCCTGAGCTCTGAGGGGAGGGATTTGGTGGTGACATCCCATTTAGAGCTCTGTGTTCCAAAAATTTGAACTCAGGAATAGAACATATTTTATGAAGATTCTATGCATTGATGTGATTTCTAAAACAATATAGAGGGAGAAACTTACGTTAAAATATTTATTTTGATCATTTTTAATTATGTGTATGTATGTGAAGATGTGTGTATGAGTGAAGGTACTCCAGGAGGCTGGAGTATAAGATCCTCCTTCAAGTCGGGTTACAGACGGTAGTGAAATTCTGGGAGCCGAACTTGGGTCCTCTAGAAGGGCAGTATGGGCTTTTAACTGTTGAGTAACATTTAATTCCCTGAAATAGAGACTTCTTACATGACTTATCAATACCTTGAAAAATAAAGTTCCCAAATAGATGCAAGGGTGAGCTTTCCTTTTATTTTTACCCTTTTTACATTGGATCTCTTATTCTGTCAGAAGTGCCTTTTTGAGAAGATAAGATAAAGGCAATAAGAATTTTTAAGCAATGTGTATCCTGAGGCACTGTCTAAAGTTTGAACCATATTCTTCCAGGTTAATTCAATGATGGATGGCCTATGTCAAGAGTCTTTCTCCTGTCACTTGCAATTGAAAACACAATTGACATGTTTCTTCTTATATTTGTTACTACTTCCTCCTCATTTATTTCTTTAATTTATATCAGTAAGACATATCTCACTAAAGCAGGCTGTTCTCTGAATCCTTTATAAACTGTTGTGTTTGGCTGGCTTGTTTTTGTCTTTATTGACTGAAATAGAAGGGCTTCCCCCCATATTCTCCAGGATGTGTGGGGTAGGCTTTTTTTTAAAAAAATCTTTTACAAAAAAATCTTTCAAAATAAAAGACAGATTGGCACATGCTATACACATAAAGCTAATTGGCTACAACCCCCATCCATTTTCCAATTGTAATTACCACTGAGTTTAGTTGAAGGCACTACTCATTCATTTTGAATAGGATCTGAGTAGTAAAGAAAAACATTCCCCATAATTTTGAGTAAGACATCCATTCAGTTGATTGAGGTTCCTACTTTATTCCCTTGGCTCTATTGCCTTCCTGAACAGCTGGGCATCTTGTTGGCAAAAGGGCTCTCAGAAACTGGATTGTAGCTCCTCCAGGCCCTGGGAGTACCATTATATAATGATGTGTCTTTAGCATTTAGGGGATGCAAAGCTGAGATATGCTTTAAAGCAACTGCAGGGCTCTTTGTGGTCTTCTAATTTATGGACATCGGTGCACACAGTTGTCTATGCATTCTTTACCATCTCCTAATAAATTTATTTAGCATTCACACTCCAAACCATCAGTCTGGTAGTGTGCTGTCATTTTCCACTGTGTGGAGCAACCACGGTCTGAGAGTTTGAGAAGATGAAAAATAAAAACATGAATGATATGGGAAAATTTCATCTGCCTATCTACTCACTATCTAGTTTGCACTAATATTTTTTAAAACAAAGTGAAACATACTTTAAACAGGTCCTTTTATGATGTGAAAATATACTTTTAATAAATTAAATGAGTGATTAAAATAATGCAAGAATAGCGATAGGCATGTAGTTCAGTGTTGGGATGCATTCTCAGGATGTATGAGCTCCTTAGCTTAAATCTTTATCACCAATCCACATAAAACACATAAAAATATTGAATGCCAGAAGTGAACTTTTCATTTTATCAAATGTTACGTGCATAATAATTGCAACAACAAATTAAAATAGAAAATATTTATAATATTAGACTGAAAAGGGCATTATTTCATCCCTTTAGTCACATTGATATTTTGAAAAATACACATATGTGCATTTGAATGTGTTAAAATTGATTATCACATCATAATTTATTTTAAGCATTTATTTTTCAACAATGCATAATCCAATTTGGGGCTGGAATTCTTTGGTTTATCTTTAATAAAGAAAACCTTACTTTAATTTCTAAACATTCCACATGAACTAGCAGAAAATTATTAAACAGAAATTGTAGGCTTGTACTATATTAAAAAAATTTAAATAAAACAATGCTAGAAATTTTATGTCTGTTTGAAATTGATTTTAGTGATAATCAAATGTTTGGACTATGAAAAATTTTTACTATATTATCTTCTTCAGAAAATTCATCTGGTTTATATTTGGTAATTTACAAACATTTTTCTCTTTTTAGGAAAAGAAGTAGAAATCATAAAAGATGGCTAATCAGTATGAAGGATCAATATTTGATTATTTACTTAAAATAAGTGTTTGTTCCTGACTGTAAGTACTCAAAAACTTCAAAATATGTTCAAATTCTTCCCCGTGCAGTATGAGTGGTAGTTTTCCTCCACAATGTCAATCATTGCCAAAGGATCCCTGACCTTTGCTCTCCTTTGTCTCTAGACCTGGAAACTCTGACCTCTGCTTCTCAAAGCTTGTTTAGCTTCCGACAGTTATTTTGGTTCCAGGTACATTTCCAAGGAGGTGGTGGAGGTATATATGACACTAGCAATTAAGAAGAAATCTGGTGAGATGAAGTGCTGAGTACACATGCTCAGTATTGACCAGTTCATATAATTAACTTCCAATAGTTACCTTAATTAAATGTGCACACGTTACGTTTATCCATTTATAGTGCTCATATGAACTCTATTCTTTTATACATTGTGTTTGTGTTTAAATTTATTCTCATCTTCTATGAAGAGATTTGACCTTATCTCAGAATATGGACACCTGTCATTTATTCACCAAAATTCAGCCAAGACAAGAGGAACTATCACTATGAGAAAAGCCAAAATAATGCAAGATAAACTCAGTTACATCCTAGATAGCAGATTTTTCTTTTAACTATGCCTTTTTTAACATGTTGAAAATTGTAGAATTGAAATAAAAGGCACAGATGCACACCTTTTGTTTCACACAGAGAAAAGAATATCACTTAGCCTTCTTATTAGTAAGTTTATCACAGATTAGAAAAGCAAATTTTTTGTGCCTAAATAGTCCAGACCAAAGCCAATTAATTGGTCTCTGTCTATATTGTTAGATAGACTTTGCCAAGACATTCTGGTGATCAATAAAGAAGGAGACTGCCCTCTAAAAGCTAAAAGATAAGAGGAAATAGCTTGCATTTTTATTTCAATAATGACACTCCCTGTGACCAGGTCAGCTACCATAAACCAGTTTCTTCAGCATTACTTCAGAGGTCTGAACTGTGACTGCTGAATATGCTGTGGTCATCATTCTTGTATTAAAAATAACGGAGGGAGGAAGTTACACATGTCCTTTATTAAGGCATTCATAAAACTTAGGTTGGGCGACACTGGCACTAATCAGCTTATTAATCCCAAGAACATTGGGGTGTAACATAAGAAAGGAAATGTCTCCTACAAGCAAGCTTAAAAGGGATGCCATTGATGCTGTATCATTTTGTCCTTGGCAAGTAGAGGAGTAATATCAATATATATTGTTTGCACATGAGATCAAGAGAATCCTGTCATGGAGGTTACTGTTTCAGTCTCCTCGATGCTTTATTATGAATCTTCTCTCTCTCTCTCTCTCTCTCTCTCTTTGATAATTGAACAGGAATGTTTTCATGTATCCCAGACTGATCTTCAATTCTTTATCTTTCTGCCTCCATTTTTCCAGTTCTGGATTTGAGACATGTATCACCACCACAATATCTTGACTTTGTTTTTCTCATTAGTAAAAAGTGAGACAGTAAATGTCTCTATTTCAATAAATTGTTGAGGTTATCACTTGCAGAGCTAGAAATAAGAGCTTCCTTGTGAATTTTGAAGAATATTTGTTGTCCACGTAACAGCTATTGGCAAGAGCTGAACTGACATTACAAATTTATTATTTAATGTTGCCTTCGCTTTAGTGGAGATTTTCTGAGTTTCCAATTCATTTCTGAGGTGTCTGAGCACTGTTCTTCTACTCTGCAAATATTTATCCAGCATCATCCTGTGTTTCCCATAAATAAATACAAAAAATGGAACTGAGTCCTTAAAAACCTGCCTTTCTTCTTGTCTGAGTCAACATTTTTCTGTTCACTTGATTTCATGTTTGCTAGCAAAGTGCCAAATTATTGATACCACAGAGAACTCTTCACAGACGAAAGTTGGCCATGCAAACAGGAGCAATGGGAAGTTTCCAATTTTTGTAATGTGCACTGTAAAAATGACTGCTGAGGAGGCAAATGCTACTAAATATAGGAGGAAAGGGTTAAGTTGTACATAGGTATGCTTTAAAACAAAACAGACCCATATCTCAATGTTAAATATATGTTTTTTTTCAAATTTTTATCTGTCTTTCTTATTTCCCTTTGCAACTTCAATCTTCAAACATACAATTATGTTATTGTAACAACTCTCTATTCTCTTTTCATTATATGACATGAATGCCTCAATGATTTAGATTCTTATTTAGTACTTGTTCAGAGACAGAAGTTTCTGTCCCAACCAGTCACACAACCTTCAGTATCAAAGAAACACACAGAGGCTTATATGAATTATAAACTATTTGGCCTATTAGCTCAGGTTTATTATTAACTCTCTCTTACAACTTAAATTAACCCATAATTATTATCTATGTTTAGCTCTGTGGCTTGGTACCTTTCCTCAGTGAGACATTCTCATCTTGCTTCCTCTACATCTAGCTGGTGACCAAGCCATGTGACTAAATATAGATAAGAATTATGGCTTAATTTAAATTGTGAGACAGTTTCAGACTTTCCATTTGTAGCAGTCTTCAAACTTGTCTTAATTAATGAGTAATTAAATTGTTTTGTACAAGGATATATGTATGTAAGAAATGACTGCATTGCTTATAAATTTATGCATGAATATGCACATATACATTTGAGCACATGGAGTTTGAGCTATATTTTGATATTGGATGCTTTCTATTGCTCTCTATATCTTAGTTTCTGGAATAAGGTTTCTCACTGAACCCAGAGTTCACAAATTGGCTAGAGAGATTGGAGAGCAATCTTTGAGGATCCACCTGCTTCTTCCTCCCTACAGCAAGGGTTACAGAAATGTGTCAACATATCTATCTTTTAGGTGGGTGTTGGTGATCAGAACTCATGTCTTCATGTGTGTGCAGCAAGCCTTTTGACTGTTTGAGCCATCTCCCCAGTCCAAATTTGGTTATACATAAAAAGTTAACAGGACAATTTTGGAGAATTGCTGATGTCTAGGTCTCAGTTTAGAAGTGACAGAGTATTTGGAAATTCATTGAAATAAGACCATATCAGGAAGATTTTCAAACCATCAAGGCGATTGTGTTTTGCATTCATATCACGAATGACTTGCTATTATGTTGTTCTTTGTTTGCTTGCTTTGCTTGGTCTGTTTATAGCAACAGATTAATAGACCCAGAAAAAATACTGATACACAGCCATCCTCCAGCATATCTATTATCACAAACACAAAGAAGGGACACATACATTCATAACTTTAATTCATAGTCGCTCACATATATTATCACAGGTATACACAGATTTTAAAGTGGACAGAGACACTCAAAAATACAGATATGGGTGGTGAGAGTCATGAAAATAAAGATTTGCCAATAATTGGGACATTTGAATTTTCACAGAGAGAAATGGCCACACAGATATGCAGAAGGATATGATATCAAGCTATAAATGTATGTGACACCTTTTAAATCTTAGCGTTAGAAATGTTTATGCCTATTTTGTACAGAATGATGGGATGCCACTGGGAGTTATCTGACATTTCTCTATGGATACCAGTTAGATCAACATGGTGCAAGCTTCCTGATTTCTCAAAAATACAGAGAATATAGAAAGCATGGTAGCAGTTGTAGCCACAAAGCAAGAAAACACTCAAAACGTCAATGACAAAATCAACATCACTGTTGGAGTTGGCATTGGATATCAACAGAGAAGCAATTAACACATAAAAGGAGCCATAGAATTTTAATTAATAAATAATGCTTGAAGTTGGGCCTGGTAGCACATGCCTTTATTGAAGCAGAAATAAGCAAAGCTCTGTGAGTTCAAAACCAGCCCAGTCTACATAGTTAGTTCTAGTCCAGCTAAGTCTATGTAATGATCTCCTGTCTTAATATTACTACAACTACTACTGCTACAATTACTACTAAAGAGTTGAAGGGCATCATACATTGGTGGGGGACAATTCTGTATTCTGTCCATCATGTTTTAAATAAATGCTGATTGGCCAGGCAGGAGTATAGGAGGGAAAACCAGACAGGAAGTAGAGGCAGGGCAATGAGAACAGCGGGAAGAAGGAAGCCCTTCCTCCATTCCTGTGCAGTCCATCTAAGAAGCATGATGTAAGCTGTCCCACTGAGAAAAGGTACCGGCCATGTGGCTAACATAGATAAGAACAATGGGTTAATATAAGTTACAAGAGCTAGTAAGAAGACTGAGCTACTGGGCCAATCAGTTTATAACCTAATGTAGACCTCTGTGTGATTTTCTGTGGGGCTTGCCGGCTGTGGTGTACCTAGTGGGATAGTAACTCCAATGAGCGGGACCCTCATGTTACAATACATTTGTCAAAGGACTTTCATTCTATTTTCAGTTTATAATTAACGTAAGCCTCTGTGTGCTTCTTTGGTACTGAATGACTGGGGACTAGGTGGAACAGAAACTTATGTCTACAGACTTTCATAGTTGAAATCTCAATTTATTATACTTATAAAACATATAATAACATAATTAGCATATTATTAGCATAATATTAACATATTATAATACAGTAACATAGGCTGGTTCTAAGTCTTATTTGACCATATGAGGATCTCTATTTGATAGATTTATCATCTTGATATTATAAGATTGAAATTGATATTATGATTATTCTTGTGCTATAGATGGAGATACAGAGGTTCAGAGAGATTAAACATTTAAACAAGGGTACTATGGAAAAATTAATTTCTAGTACAGAGTGAATTTTAAGTCAATGATGGGTGGTAGAAAAACATGACTAAGTATAAAGAGAAACATTTAAATTGGGTATCAAATACCCATCTCTTGAAATTAAGCAGCAGGTTGCTTGACTCAAATAGGCCTCAAATGTTTATAGATGATGATGAAAACACACAGTGGGAACATTTCTCTTACCTTCTTCAATTGTACAGACCAATGTCATGATAACAGAACTGGGAAGCTGTCCTCTTCACTGAACTCTGAAGACAAATTCTGGCTCAAAAGTGTTCTAAGATATTCTATATCAATCATACTCTGTAAGTTACAAGACCCACTCTGGCCCCAAGCCCTTTTATTCCTCTGCAAGCTCAGAGGAGCCTCTGAAACACAGGCTGCACATTCACAGTTAGGCTGCTCCAACACCCCCACCCCATCAATCAGACTCTGCAAGCTACAAACCCCACTCTGCCCACAAGCACTCCGTTTCCCCCCCAACATCACATGAATTCTGAAACACAACCTGCAACGATACATAGAAGACAAAGAGAAGAACCCTGAAGCACAGGCTGTGACTACACAGACAGGATCAAGAGAGGAACTTTGAAGCACAGGTTGCAACTACACAGAGTGGACCAAGAGAGCAGACAAAGAGAGAAGGCCAAACGAAACCTATGTGGATCCTTGAGACACAGATAGTGATAGTAAAGAACAAACCAAAAAAAGTTCCCAAAGATACAGATAACCACTGCGAGGATTGGACAAAGAGGCAAAGTCACTGCCAGCACCAATTGGAAAGAAATGATTAGGTGCCAATTCATTCATCAACATAAAAACCAACATGGTGACATCAGAACCCAGTGGTCAACAGGAAGACTTGATCATCCTAACCAAGAAGAAGCAAAAGAAAATTATTTTAAACTTAAATTTATGAGGATGATGGAGACCTTAAAGAGGAAATGAAAAATTCCCTTAAAGAAATGGAGGAGAAGAAAAAAAAGCTGGAAAAAATTAGTAAATCTCTCAAAGAAAACCAATAAAAAAACAACCAAACAGATGGTTCAAACTATTCAAGACATGAATACTGAAACAGAGGCAAGAAAAAACACAAACAGAGGGAGTTTTGGGTATGGAAAATATGAGTAAACAAATGGTAACTACAGAGCAAGTATAACCAACAGAACAAAAGAGATGGAAGTCAGAATCTCAGGTGTTGAGGATACTATAGCAGAAATAGATTCATCAGTCAAAGAAAACATTCAATCCAACAAATTCTTTACACAAAATATCCAGGACATTAGGGATACCATGAAAAGACTAAAACTTAGAATAATAGGGATAGAAGAATGAGAAGAACTCCAGCTCAAAAACACAAAAAAATATATCCAACAAATAATAGAAGAAAACTTTCCCAACCTAAAGAAGGATATACCCATGAAGATACAAGAAGCTTACAGAACACCAAATAGACTGGACAAAACAAGTCCCTTAGCCATATAATAATCAAAACACAAAACATACAGAATAACAAAAAAACATTAAGAGCTGCAAAGGAACATGCCAAGTAACATATAAAGTCAGACCTATCAGAATTATATCCAACTTCTCAATGGAAGTGATGAAAGCCAGAAGATCCTGGACAGATGTGCTGCAGACACTAAATGACCACGAATGTAAGCCCAGACTACTATACCTAGCAAAACTTTGAATTACCATCAATGGAGAAAACAAGATATTCCATAACAAAACCAGGTTTAAGCAATACTTATCCACAAATACAGTTTAACACAAAGTAATTGAATAAAATTTCAAACACAAGGAAATTTACTGTACCCACAAAAAAAGGTAATAGGTAAACTCATATCAGCAAACCCCAAAGAAGGGAAATGCAAAAACACTACCACCAAAAATAACAAGAATTAAAAATCATTGCTTATTAATATCTCTTAATATCAATCGACTCAATTCACCTATAAAAAAGCACAGACTAAGACAATGAATATTTAAGTAGGACTCAGCCTTCTGTGTATACAAGAAACACACCTAAACCTCAAAGACAGATATTACTTCAGAGTAAAGTTCTGGCAAAAGACTTACAATCAA
>JAQHUG010000013.1:8627285-8640610 GCA_028555095.1 Dicrostonyx torquatus | reverse complement strand
ACACACAGAGAGAGACATAGATAGACTGAGAGGGGGAGGGCCACAGCCACCTCTTCTGAAGAGAGACAGGACCAAGTCAATGCAGACTGGAAGGAGAAGGAAGATCCTTGGAGGAAGGGGGAGTGAGAGAGGTTTGTCTCTTAAAGGGACAAGACAGACCATTACAGGTGGGTCTTCAGTTATTGTAGCTTACCCTACTTCCTTTTTGCTCCCTCTGTTTCTTCACTGATAACTTTCATGGCCATGCATCCTCTACTATGATGGACAGTGTCCTCTTGAATAGTAAGTTAAGATTAAAAATTAGGTTATCCCTTAGATTACCTTTTGTGAGGTATCTGGTTAAAGCAAGAGGAAAATTAACTAATACAGAAGCACTGCCTTCATTTTTTATTCTTTTGCTAAGAAGTTTCACCTGCAGAGCAAGAATAGATCCTAATAGATCATGGGCTTAGGCCCAAAAATGTTACCTCTTATTTAAACTCAGGAAGTGGCCTCCTGAACCATTGCCCCTTTCTGAAATTTGCCTCTTTTCAAACAGATGTATTTCTGAAATAACAAAGCTGATCATTTATATCAAGTTTTGTCTTTTGCTTAAGGTCCAGATTTTCCTGGCATTAACATCTAGATAGTGTCTGTCTCACTTTCTGGTCACTCACAGGTGATTGCTGAGGACTGTGTTATTCAGTGTGTTTATTTTGAGAAGAGGAGATTACAGAGGAGC
Source organism: Dicrostonyx torquatus (assembly GCA_028555095.1). Taxonomy (NCBI): domain Eukaryota; kingdom Metazoa; phylum Chordata; class Mammalia; order Rodentia; family Cricetidae; genus Dicrostonyx; species Dicrostonyx torquatus. The sequence continues at coordinate 8,639,889 of JAQHUG010000013.1, read as the reverse complement.
CAGTTGTGTGCTTATCATAAGTTGTTCTCATACCAGTGGGGATGCAGAAAATAGTACAGCTGAAAACATAATCATTGCATTTATCATGGAAGTTGTGCATTAGAAAAGCACATACTTGATGTGTGATCCTAATTAGCCTTAATAATAAGAACCTGGAGTCAGCTATTGAGGTAAAAGCTAAAAGATCATGTCATCAGCCACCTTTTTGGGGGTGATTTCTGCTAGTCTGTAGCCTCGGCGGGTTTGTACGTTCCAGGGTAGGGGTATGAAGATTAGAACTCTTAGTCAGAAGCAACAGAGAAAAAAAAGAATCACAGAGACATAGGATAGTAACAGGAGGACCACTCAGTCTCCTGCATACTGAGGTCTGAGTTTACCCTGTGTTTAATTTTCCATACACTTTTATATGCCAATAAAAAAGGGGGGAAGAAAACAAAAGGCTGTTTTAACATGATACAAAGGACAACCAGAATAGTTACTTGCTTTAATACTTTGAGTCATTAAGCCATTAATTCGTTAGAAAATCATTCTGTTGTTTAGGCACTGAACCCACCCTAGACCAAGTATTCTAAAGGCAGTTGCTCCCTAAGACAAACATTTTAATTCAAAAGAAGGAGTAGAAGTATGCTTGAATTCTCTGACCTTTGGTCATGGTTGAGATGATTTACTTTTATGGGACATCTTAATGTCATAACACCAAATAACCACACCCTTTGTCAGTATGTAACCACAGTTCTTGTTAACAGCTTTGAGCAAGCTGAAACTCTCTGACCTTCAGACAAGGTGAAAGAGGATCACATTTTTGGGCCTCCACACCACAGTCACCTCTTACCTTTCTGATTTTTAAACTCAAGAGGGCAGAGCTCCTGTTTACTCCCTGCCTAAACTTTTCCCCTCTCTGCTCAGCCATATCACTTCCTGTCTGTCTGCACAGACTTGTAGCACAAATAACAAAAACCCAGAGATAATTACTGGGGTTCAACCTGAAGACAGAAACACAAAGCGGCCAGCCACTGGCTCTTACCTTTACCTCAGACTGAAATGGAGATCATGCTTCCAGGAATCCTCAGAATGAGACTCAGATGATAACTGTCTCCTCCAATCTTATATTCCTCTCTAGAGCTGGGATTAAAGGCATGCACCACTACTGCCCAGCTTCTATGGTGAACTAGTGTGGCTATTGGGATTAAAGTTGTGTGTCACCACTGTCTGGTCTGCATGACAACCAGTGAAGCTGTTTATCTCTCTGATCTTCAGGCAAGCTTTATTTATTAAAATTCAAATGAAATATTACACAGACCTTCAGACCTTTATGGTTAACTCATGGATATTTCTGCCTCTGATCTGCAGGCTAGCTTTATTTGTCAGGACACACACAAAATATCATGGCATGTACTAGTGAGTAGGACATTAAAGAAGGGATCAGGTAAGTCTTCACTGAGAAGAGAACATCTAAGATGATATCATCAGCTAAAGACTAAATAGACACGTAAATGTCAGTCAGGATCCCTCCATTTTATGTCATATGACATGTCTCAACAGGTTCATGCACTGAGAAGTCTATCCCATCTGTGCGCCATTTCCCGAGTCTCTACCCTGGATGGGAGCTCTATGCTGGTTAAGTGTTTCCTTCTTCATAAAATGCACTCTGTTTTTTAAAGTTGTTTTTAAATTTAATTCTTTGTATAATCAAAATGTGAGTACATAGATGTGAGTGCCTGTACCTTCATAGGCCAGAGGTGTCTGGTCTCCCAAAAGTTGTAGTTATAGAGGGTTGTACAGCACCTGTTGAGGGCTCTGGGAATGGAATTCAGTCTGAAACAGTGGTAATTGCTCTTATCTACTTAGTCATCTCTTCAGCCCATTGCCTGTGCTTTATATATCAAAAGTTTAGTCATTTTGAACACTTCAGATTTTTCCTCTATTCCTTAGAGTAGAATAATTTTTTTGTGCATGCTTCCATTACTCCTGAGTGCTCTCTTTCTTTTGGTATGTTCGGGTACTTGCCGGTAGCTTTATAACTACTTATCAAGGACTTGTATTAGATTCTACTGTAAGATGTCAGATATGATATTTTTTCCCTTTAATCAGCTCCTTCAGTAGTGGAGATAGCAGTCCCACAACTTAGGAAGTTGAGAAAGTGTCAAATGGAAACATAATAAAATCTCCAAATTTACAACAAATTCTTAATAGCAGCCATTTCCTATATTGCATACAATAAAATGATAAATGAATAGTGAATGAAAGTCAGTCATCCAAGAAACTTTCCACATGTCTTTGGTATGGCAGTCTCTGAAGGAACCAAGTAAAGAATATGTTTTAATAAATCTAAATACAATTTTCTTTTTAACTCAAAAAGTTTATCTTACCTAAAGAAGAAATGACATTCATCTAGTCTTTCTCCATTTAACACGACATATATTTAGACTTATACTTCCTACTCCTCCCAATAAAAACAATGCATCTGTCTCAACAGTGCCTCAGATAATGATATTTTATTGATACTCACCAAGTCATGTATTGCATGTAATGTTTCTTTTATCTGGGACAGAGATTTAAAAATAATAGTAGTCTCTGTCTTCCCATTGTCCATTTGTGGGTCTCTGTGTTCATTACCATCTACTGTGAGAAAAGCTTGTGTGGTGATGTTTGCCAAGTAGTGATTTCACTCAAGGTGATTGCCCTAAATGGGATTCCTTTTCCACAACCCTCCCTTTAAAGCTTCGGGATAGATGTGGAAGAAAGATTTAAGAGTCAGAGATTTTGAATTACTGCAGGGAAACTATCTTCCTGACACAACAGGGTAGTTACCCATGCAAATTCACCGAAGCTAAGACTACATACAGTAGACATACATGGTTTTAACCAGACAAAATCCCAGAATGGAAAAGGGGAAGTAGGCAGAGCTATCTGTCCCTGGTCAAGAAGCTATTAGCAATTGGTACTTGTTGGGAATGGATAAATCCATCTTCCCTGATGGAATATCTCTGGGTATATCAACCACATATCAGTTGGCCCTACACAGGAGTAGTTGGCAAGCACCAAAAGGATTCCATGGCTTTTCATGAATTTTGGTTATTTTTTTCTGAGGGTCAGGGAGGGTTTTGTTAGTGTTGATTTCCATTTTTTTCTGTTTTGGAGAAAGAAAAGAAAAAAGATGGAGTTGAATGGTTTGGGTCAGAGGATCTTGGGAAGAGTTGAGGGACGGAAAACAATGTGATCAAAATATATTGTTTGGTATTTTTGAATAATAAAAAATTTGTATAAACAAAGTCATATTAGTTCCTAACTGTTTGCAATCATCCAATGTGGTAGTGACATTTATGGAAGAATAATTGTTAAGATCTTGAGTCTTTAAGTATGCTATCTAAGCAAAGGTGGTTAGAATGTTTGATAAGATTATCAGGTTTCTGTTAATGTAAATGACAAATATCAGAGAAGAAAACTGAGGAATGAAAGGTTTTGACTTAAATCAGTTCAGAAAACAGATTTTTTTTATTTATTTGATTGAAGATATTTTGGAATACAGAAAAATAAGTCTAATTTTCAGCAACTTTCCCACTCTTTTCCTTGCATACAGAAAGGGAATTGTTAAGGATCCCAATCAGAAAAGAGATATCAAAAATCTTTGGAGGTAGGAAATGATGCATCAGAAGTTTCTTACATCTGACTGTGTTAGAAAGAGGAAAACATCAGAGAAGGAACAATATACACTCTCCAACTCATCATCAATCTGGAAAAAAATGATCTGTAGCTTCAAAAAGCAGTTACAGGCTTGGACAAGAAAGAACTGTGATAAAATAGCAGATTCTGAGAAACTAGGTAAAATACAAACTTTATAATTGAGAACATTAAAAAAAAAGTGTATGGGAAGAGGAAATCCCTTCTTCCAGCTATGTCTGAAATAAAGAGAAATGAAAAAGAAAATTTCCAGAGAGAGTAACAACAAGACTGAAAGTTGGCATGATCCAACTGTAAATTATATGGCACAGATGTTGGCAAACCACGCAGTATTTCTGTCCTACCACTAACTACAACTAGTCAACCAAACTATTCTTCCAGAAACAACAGAACATATTGCTCTCCAAATAACACTGTAACTAAATTCTGGAAACTCCATGCACCTTAAAAACATAAGGAATTGGAGGAGAGAAAACCATAATCAGAATACATTATATAAAAAAGTTTGTTTTCAATAAAACAAAGATTATAGAAGCACAGAAAGAGTCATAAGAATACCCAACAAAATCTGGCCATAACTTTAGCTATATGAAGTATGAGCACTCAAGCTTAGTAAGTTAGGAGAGTAGTACGCTAAACCTGGTAACACCAGACTATCCAGTTTCAAAGATAAAAATAAATGTGAACATGTTCAGTTCACAGTTGGACATTGACAAATACATGAAGAAGGACAGGCCACCCAGCTCATGTGGATTGGAACAGTTGGCTGGGTTGAAATTATTCCAGGGATGAACAACTCCTGGAGAGGTTGATTCATGTTCACATCCAAGCAGAAATTTAATCAGATATTCAATCCGTTTGAATTCCCTCAAGACAGTTACTAACTAATCTGGCTGGACAAACAGATTTGAACTGGAGATATAGGCAGCCTTCTGGTTTTTCAGTAGCAGAGTTAAATTCATGACAAGGAATGAGAACAATGGATAATTATTTATATTAGAACAATACATATTGACTGATGCTATACATCCTTTTATTTTACCTTTAATTCACTTTTTCTTTTGGTTTTTGGGGTTGTTACTCTTGTATAATCATTTTGCTTTGTAATGCTTCAATTAAAATTTGGAATAAGATAAAATGTTCATCTTTCCACTCTAATTCAATATAGTCTTTGAAATTTTATCTAGCAAAACAAGACAAGGGAATGCTATAGAATTAATACGATTAATTCAAGGTGAAATGCCAGTTTATCCCAATGTGTAGATGACTTGGTCACCCCTAGAAACCATTTACTAGAAAACTGTTTTTGGCAGGACACAGACTCAAAGTATAAAGACCAGTAGTGCTCCTACATTGCAATTATGATCAGGCTGAGACAATAACTCAGAAAAGCAATCACATTTACAATAGTGTATCTCTAACCCCTCTGCTGCTGTTGAGGTAGAGAGATCCTGGGGATTTCAGGTTTAGTGAGAGACCTTGTCTCAAAAAATAAAGTAAAGGGGAAACACCCTTCACATCATCTGGCCTCCAACCTCCTTGGGTGAGTGCGTTCATGTGCATGTGCACATACACATATATACACATGTGTACACACATACACACACTCCTAGACACACATTAATTTTATTTATCAGTAAATAATCTCTCACTTTATAGATCCACTGTAGTAGAAACTATGCTTTGTACTTTTCCACATGTAGTAGGCAAAAGTGTTGCTTATTTTATTTGACTTATATAAATCTACATCTCTATATTTACTCTCAATACATTTACTCCCTTTAGTCCCACATTACTCAGAATCTTTTGGAAACATAGCCATAAGGTTTTCACTCATTTTCTCTGCAAAGCCCTTTGTACCACACAATCACACAATCATCATTAGGATTTACTGGTTTTACATCGTCACCCTCCAGCTCCATTTAAGCTATCTACTACTTAGTAAAGAAAACCAGACTGATCAGTGGATTCAAAGAATAACAGTAACTTTTCTGAGGACTGAGTGGACTCAAATCAGAGGGCACGTGAACAACTCCTGTGGTGCTTCACCATGGAGCCTATTTCAAGCAGATACCTGACACTTGGTCTGGGGTTCACACAGCTGAGGATCCACTGTGCTCTTTGCTCCCTCTCTCCTCTTTTGTCATCTCTATAGGGTAATTAATTCCATGGGCAAAGATGTAACCTTTGCCTCTTCAAGAAGCACCAGGATAGACTGGAAGAAGTTACTTGATGTTTTCGAACTATGCTAAGAAGTGGGCAACACCTACTTTCAGCTTGTTCAGTTACTCCGTGCAGTCACAAAGCAGGGCTGTCTCAGGGAGAGAAGGGTTTAGGCTCTACTTCTTTAATAAAAAGTTGTTGTTTTTCTTTAGTTTCTTAAGAATTTCATATATCAGAATTGAGTTTACATCTCTCTCCTTCCCACTCCAACTCCTTGTGTCCCACAGTCCCCCTCAAATTCATTATCTCATGTTATTGAATTATTTTTGTAAGATAAATATTTATACACTTATATAAGTATGTAATCATTTATTGGATTAGATACACTTAGTACTGTTTATACATGTATGTTTAGGACTGACTGTTTTCCATTAGATAATTAGCTGTGCCGAGATGGTGACCGGTATTGTCATTGTTTAGATATTACTTATGCAACCATATTGTTAAGATTTCATGGGTGGCGTGTTCCTGCCATATATAAAAGATACTATCTCAAAACAGACATTCAATTTCTTTGGCTCTTATAATTTTTCTTCCTTTTCTTACCTGAGCCTTAGGTTTTTGGTTTTGTTATAGATGTATCAGCTTGGGCTGAGAACTCCACAGTCAGTTGTTCTTCACATTTTGATCAGTTGTAGATTTATTTAAAGGTCTCTACCTTATTAAAAGAAGGTTCTTTGATGACTAAGAGGCATACTGATGAGGAAAAGCCACTGTAGGAGTTGTGCATCTAGAGAAGAATGGTCTGTGAATGCAGAGATGGCATGGGTGATTTATTGTATAGATGCCACTTCTTAATTAGGACAGTATCAATTAAACTGGTTGTGGAAATTATCACAATCCTTAGAGAGATGTTTTGGTTCACTTTTCTCCCAAGGAAATGGACACTTTATAAAGTTGACTGTTGAAGTTTTACCTATAAGACTGAACAGTAAATAATGTTAATTTTCTCTGATTTCTATCTATATAATAGATCATTACAGACCATTAGAAATTGTGAATTTAAGTTACTTGAATTATTTGTAAAAAATATCTCAAATATAATAAAACAATCAAGGTGCCTAATTATTTAATAAAGAAACACACTATGGGAGCACATAATGATGTATATATGATTATATGCATGGACTAAAATGTAGATAGGGAAAAATATAATCTATAACATTTATCTCTAGGTTATGTACTTATGAGCTATTTATTTCCTGTATTCTAAACTCTCTAGAAAGAAATTGGTGTTAAGGAAGAAATGAAAAAAGAGGCCCATAAGTAACTTTTATGAGGTTTCAGCTTCAATAATTTTCTTTACACTTGGAGTTTGACGCTAGTCCTAGGTTGTGACCCGAACCTTTCCTTTCAGTGGTCTGATTTCTTCCTACATGAATCAGAATCACTTCTGCCCTGGTGAATGACTCTTACTGCATGCATCTCATTAGTCTATCCTTCTATTTTAAAGTCTACTGTCATGTCAACACACACCACTAAGCACGCCCTATTTGGATCTGCATTTTATGTATGATCTGACTGCATTTGAGTTGAATATTTTAAGTTCCAGGTCCTTGAGCTTCACAGAACACCGGGCCCATTTGCTTCTTGGATTCACAACCTTACAGTAAGGATCCTCTGACTCTTACGATCTTTTAGAAGCTCCAACCATGAAGTCTCACCAACATGATTTACCAACAACAATGACACTAATAGATGTGGCAAAGTGCACAGGAAAATCCCATGAGACAACAACCCCACACAGAGAATTGTAAGAAAGGGTAAAGCTGGGACTATGCCAGGTGATCTTCCTAGAACAGAATACACCAATTGGTTGTCCAGTGCAGAACAATCAACTCTAGAAACATGCATATAAGTAACATTATATGGATTGACCAGCTATATTTAGTAATATATACACATATATGGATATATGTGAGTGTATATATATATATATATATATATATATATATATATATATATATGTGTGTGTGTGTGTGTGTGTGTGTGCAATAACAAAGAGAGTAAGAAGAGGCCATTAATTTGAAGGAGAGTGAGAAGGGTTATATGGAAGTTGGAAAGGGAAGGGATAAATGTTGCAATTATATTTTAATCTCAGAAAGAGTTTGCTGCTTTGATAGAATGTGTATAGATGATTCAGACCTTAACTGGCCAGTCTGGCTTTATGTTTGTTTATTTGTACCCACCTCTTTGTTAATTGTCTGATTCCTCTGCCAGGTTATTTCCACTGGAAAATTATAATAATTTTCCCTTTGTTGGACCTAGCTTCATATGTCCACCTGTAGATATAATCACTTTTTGTATTTTCTCATTCATGATTCTAGAGGTGTATATTCACCTCTTACATTTTTGGGTAGCTTTGGGTAGCTCAGCTTTACAAGGTCAGATTTCAAGTGAAAGGCTAATCACATTCAACCTGAAAGTGAAATGTCAGCACGCTGCTTTCTCTGAGGAGAACAATCAGCTGTGTAACCTTTGCTAACAACCTCCTTGTCAGGTGCTAATAGGTTTGGCAAGAGGGCAGTTTTCCAGTAATTTCTTTGAATAAAGATAGAGATTAAATTTTGTCACCTGCTTAGATTTTTCCATCCTGTTACCTTACTTCCTTTCATTGCTTTGAAAATTGAAATGCCCAAGGACTCATGGACACTTCTTAAGTAACCAAACAGGCAGGGTCACTGAGGTCTCAGAGGCCATCGTTACAGCATTTTCTCTTCCTCGGCTTGCTTCTTCCTAGTCCCTACTCTTCTTTCTTTTTTCTCTCCAGCAGTGTATTATTCATAGCCGCATCAGTCGACTCTAAGAGACTCCTCAAAATGAGATTTAGGAGAGAAAAGAAATAGCCAATTTCTTAAGAGAATTTGTTTCTTTGAGCCACAGGAATACAAAAACATCTATGTAACAACATTCTTGATTGTTTTGCATTTCATGCTACCTTTATTTATTGGATCCCTTCCTACTTTCCTAGAGTGCTATAAAGTAATTTGTCGAAGAATTATCATCTCTGATTTACAGAGGAATAAGCTGATGCTAAATGGAACTGAGTGACCTGTTCTTTTGCCTCCTATTCACAAAAATTATTTTGCTGGATAAGGTCCAAGAGATGCTGGACTCTATACTGATTGTCCATCTCTACCTTTACTACCTCTCATTGCTGGGTGAGATAAAGCAACAGCAGCAGCAGCAACAGCGACAGCAGCATCAGCAATCCTCAAGTGGGTGCCCGGTATTTCCCTTTATAGAAGTATTTCCATACTTCCTGATATAACTTCACTACCAAATGCTAGATTTAGCAGCAAAAGTGATTTATTAGCAGCATATGGATTACCCATTAAAGAATTGCTTAATCATTTTATTAGTGACAAATGTGTGATATAGATAATATTTTTGGAAATATACTCACTCAATTGTGAAGCCAATTATAGTGTACTTTTGTAGGTATCAAACTATGTTGTATAGTATGTGTTACCATTTATAAAGAGGTCCCATGAGGGGTAGCAGAAGGTCAGGCCTGACACCTTGGTGGGAGACAGAGAGAGTTAGGGTATAGAGTTTATGTATTGGGTTATGGAGGGAAAAGGGAAGAGGAAGAGGAGAAGGAAAGAAGTGTGGGGAGAAGAGAGAGACAGAAGCTGCCTCTCCAGAAGAAAGGCAGATAGACAGAGAGCCTGTGTTGGAGAAAAGGTGGAAGATTGGCATGCATTGAAAAAAAATCAGAGGGTTGGGAGTGGGCGGAACCTTTCTCTTAAAGGGACAGCAGATTGCAACAATATGGCTATGGTTGGAAATAGAAAAACACTGCATTTTTAATAAAATATTTCTTTAACATTATTTTATCTGAGAATCTTTTAAAACCACAATGCTTACTATATTTAAAATACAACTTTTCAACAATTTCAAGTTTAATTAAAGAACTTTTTTTAGTTTCAAATGATAACATATTTTTAATTCTTTGAGAATGATACACATGAACACAAAGTCCTTCGGTCATATTCACACCCACTTCTCCAATAATGCCTTCTTGATGCATCCCCAACTTCACTTCCACATTTCACAAGAACCGAAAGAGTCCTACTTGTGCTTCCCATTTAAGCCATGACTATGGAACAGTCCCCTCAAGCATCCTTAAAGACACCTGACTCTCCTTCCCCAGGAAGTCATCGACTGTCAACACCTCCCCAGCTAGCAGTAGGAGCTGTTGAGCAAGGCTCTTTTTTATGCTGGAATGCTGATTGACTTTGTTTTTTCAAATTAGTATGAAAAGAGATATTGACTTATGAACCATAGATTTATCCCTACATTAGTTGGAGAGTCAGCCTTCATTGCAGAGCAGGGGTCAGCCTATGTAAGATAAATTGCATTGATTCCATGCACAAGTGCTATTCTGAAAAGCTGACATTTGCTTTTGGTGAGTAAAGCAATCAAAAGACAAAAACAACTGAAGCTTGGAGCACACCATATTATCTCTGCAGGTGCCTGTAGAAAACGGATGTCCTGCTGGCATGCACAGCACTAGCTTTCTTCCTTCTCCCAGATTTACCTGACATCCTGCTGGGCATCGTGTTCAATTTCCAATCTTTGAAGGCAACATGCTAGCTCAACATTTAGTATTTTGCTTCTTGATTAAATTTAATTCAATATTTTAAAACACAAGTATGTCAAATACAGTGACATGTAGGTAAACCCTGTAGATAGAGCCTATAGATATATGAACCTAGCATTGCCCCTTTAACATCTCAGTTTATGGAGTTAAGATTTATTAAAATGAGAAATGAGAACAGGAGGATTTAATGGGATGGATAATGGGAGGATAGGGTAGAGGAGGGAATATAGGGAGAAATAACTAACACTAAAGACCTTTGGGAAAGCTATATGGAAACTTATTCTTGCAGAAGATTTCTTAAATATGCATACATATATAAAAGCAATTTAAATGTAGTTATCACATAATGGAATTACTGCAATCTAGCCATCATATGCTACCAAATTAAATACTCAATACAAGGAATGGGTTATGATTTTATTTTTAGTTATGAATCAATGGGGTTTACAGTTTATAGATCATCCCAAAGTTTATAGGCTAATGCTAATTCTTTTAGTTACCTTTCACAACCTGACAGAAAAACCCTGTTGCTGAAGACATCACATACTTACATTATAGACCATAAGGAAATCAAGCTGATATTCAAATAGAAGCTCACCCCTATTGATTAGCATTGATAATATCAGAAGACATTCTATGTGGTGCCAGAAAAGAAAAGTAATCTTCAATCCCACTCCGCCACAAAACCTTTAAACTACAATACCTGCCTGTCTTCACAACACCCCACGGATATAAGTGTGGCATGGAATTTGTTAGAGTAACCAACCATATTTTGTTTAAAGGCCCAAGCCATGAGATGTAACCAGTACAAACCTGACACTCTGACACTGTTAACGAGACCAAGAACCTGAGACTAATTAGGTCATAGCCCTCGGAGGAAACACCAGCCAGAATCAGTGTGTCCCCCTCCCATTTCAGCAAAAGCACCATTGTTGAACCCAGCTACCAACTCCAGAGCATACACACCCCTCCGGTATATTCCTCACCAGTGAATGACTGATGTGAGAAGTCCTTCTGTATATGCGTTGCTTTTATTGGTTAATGAATAAAGAAACTGCTTGCACCTATAATAGGGCAGAATAGAGCTAAGCAGGAAAACTAAACTGAATACTGAGAGAAAAATACTTGGAGTCAAAGAGATGCCATGTAGCCGCCACAGGAGACAGATGCCAGAACCTTATCGGTAAACCATTAGCCCCGTGACAATACATAGAATAATAGAAATGGGTTAATTTAAGATGTAAGAGTTAGTTAATAAGAAGCATAAGCTAATAGGTCCAGCAGTGCTTTAAATAATATAGTTTTTGTATGATTAATTTGGGTCTGGGTGGCCAGGAAATGAACAAACAGCCTCTGACTACAAATAACCAGTGGATTAGTGACCTACCTACAAGTTGGACTGCCTCAATCCCCTGGATTCTGCTCCCCCAAGAACCATACCTCTACTCAACCCCTCCAATCTCATCATCCTTCCTACAGCCAGTCCTTCCCCTGAAGACTTGATCAAGGTAAGGTACACACCAGTTGGAAGAACAGCCTCAGCAGTTTTATTGGAGTTCAGGCTTATCCTAGATACCTAGAAGAAGACTCAGGTTTCACTAGAGGTCGAGACAGATCTAGAGACCCAGGAGACATCACATTTACCAAGGGACAGACCAGATCAAGGTACAAAAGGCCCACACAATTCTGTGAAAATACCTTACTGGATCTCATGACTCACCAAAACCCTTGGACATGTAGAGACAGAAGACTAGAGAGGAAACAGATACCAAGGAACAAAACACCCATCCAACAAAGACAAATGCAGAAATAAACCCATAGATCTAAATATTCCCAAATCCATATATCTAAATGCCATTGTAAGTTCACAATCAGTAACAGAAAGGACATTTCACCACCAGAATTCAGCTATCCTATGACAGAAAGATCTGAATATTCCAACACAGGTGAAACACAAGGACATCACCTTAAAAATAATTTTATAATGATGATAGGGGTACTTAGAGAGGAAATGAAAGAAAAAAGCTATTGAAGAAAATGAGAAAAATTCAAATAAAAATGAGAGGAAATCACTAAATCCAATAAAGAATGCCA
>JAQHUG010000013.1:8595944-8608296 GCA_028555095.1 Dicrostonyx torquatus | reverse complement strand
GTCATTTTGCTAGCTTAGACCCAAAATAATCACACAGAAACTGTATTCATTAAATTACTACTCGGCCCATTAGCTCTAGCTTGTTATTGGCTAACTCTTACACCTTAATTTAACCCATTTCTATTGATCTGTGTATTGCCACATGGGAGTGGCTTACTGACAAAGTTTCAGCATGTCTGACTCTGGCAGAGTTCCATAGTGTCTTCCTCATGCCTCCCTTCTTTTCCCCAGCTTTTAGTTCTGTCTTCCTTGCATATCTAAGGTCTGTCCTGCTATAGGCTCAAAGCAGTTATTATTTCATTTACCAATAAAAGCAACACAAGGACAAAGTACCTCCCACACAATGGATTGATATGTTAAATGAGAAAAATGATATGTAAAAAAATTTAAAAAAACAGAAGATGAAGAGAAAAAGAAACAAAGAGAAAAGAACATCTAATGACAGGACAAGGGCAGTATGTCTGTCTGTAATACAGGCAACCCATGTTATCATGTTCATGACATTAACTAGTCAGAAATATTGATCACTTTAATATTTCTCAACATCTGGGCCCTGACTACACTGTGTGGTCCAGAAGTTTTAGATGTGCATATGCCCTGCCTCTCATCAAGGCCTCCCAAGCTGGAATCTCAAGGGTAAGAGCTAGAGATCGGTTTTGTTGTTGATGTTTGTTTTCTTTCTTTTTCACAAACTTGGAATAATTTTAAACCATTATTCTGTGGTGGGTTCGCCTCCTGTCACATCAAAAGATATTTACTCACTCTAGTGATTCTGGGTTGTGACTAGAGCACAGAGGAAACAGGGGAAAGAGAATCATTTTGCATCTACTTAGTATGTGGCTTTCATAGTTATTTGCTCTCACACACATACAAATGAGCATGTATATGTATCATTGCTGCATAGTACATGATGTGATATGATAATGAAAATAAGATTGTTATACCTATTTTTAAAATTAATTATCTGTGCTTTTGCAGTTTTAATTATTGAACATCTTTTTTTTAACTCTTTTCCTTTGATTTTTTTCTCTACTTTTCCTTACTCACTCTTTTGCTACTTCCCTCTCCTCCCTCATTTATACTCCATGCCTACATTCCTTCTTCAGTTCTTACCCACCTTTTATTTTCTGTAAGGAAAGATGAACACAAAATCAATGTTTTTTTATCTTTGAACAGAATATTTAAGTAATGTAACACATTTTTAGGCAAGAGAATGGGGGAATATAGGTTTACTATTTGTTTCTTCATATTTCTATTTCTTTCAGCTTTCTTTGTTATTATGTCATCTCTGACTCTAGCCTAAGTATTTTATGTGTATTTTCTTTTATATCATAATAGCTAATGAAATATATACACATGAATATGGACAGGTGAAATGAATTTTTCAATCCATTCAATAAGCTACAGGCCTGCTTTCCATCTCTTGCTCCCTATTTGTCCTTTCCTTTCTTCTTTTCTTCCTTTTCTTCACCCTCTTTCCTCTGTCTTCTTTCTCTTTCCTTTCTGTCCCTTCCTCCTCTCTCCTCAGTCATCTTCTACTCCCTTTCTCTCTCCTTCCCTTCCTTCCATTTTGCCTGTCTACCTGCCACTCTTTCATCTATTTCCATATTTTATGAAAAATTGTGGTAAGAATAACCATGCAAATAGATATATAGCTCATGAATAAAGTGAGAGCATTAGCCCTGGTAGCACGTGGAAGACAATTTATTAGAATAGAGGTATATCTTCTGTTAGTTGGCTCTAGCTCATTTTTCTAAACTATGTTCTCTGCTTCTTTCTCATGCTTCAATGCAGCTTAAATTTCTTATGCTCTTTCATGATCTTGTGTTTTCCTAGTTCAGTACTTACATTCATGCCCTCTTGGCTTCTTGTGCTCTGTTACTGTACATCTAAACCCTCTGCAATAGTTTCAGGTGTGCTATTTCCTTATTACTAGAAATATCTTTATTCAATGAAAATAGGACTTTCTATACAAAGATCAGAAGGAATGACTATCAGTATAAACTACTGCGGGTGTTTTATTGCTGTTTTTCTGTAGAGGTGCAAATAAGCACTTGCATTCTACATATTTACTTCTATTGGCTTTTATTTGGTAGAAGAATTTTATCTCAAATAAATGATCAAACGCATTAGCTGCCTTTGGCAAACAATGGTCCTGGTCACTCTTGTCTTTATGCATTTCTCTGTTAGTTGTGGCTGTATAGGAATTATTTATAGGAAGACACTTGACATCTATAAAGTGTCAAGACTCTGCTCCAGGTATTTCTGATTTTTTATAATCTGTATATATCAGTTGCTCACACATCAGTCATTTGAAGCTTTCTTGAATTAACTGATATTTCCAGCGTTTTCATCTCAAAGGTAGATATCTCTATGGGTAATGCGGTATTCCAATTTCTTATTCTTTCCCTAAATGGCTTTTACTCTATTTATTTGTATCTATTGGGCATCTATTTAATATAGTATGCAAAAATGGCCTTTAGGATGTGATCAGAAGATGGGTTCTTTCATAGTCAGGCAGTCTATTCTCAATTTGCAGGGTAATATTGAAAGGAGAATTTGAACAATATAATAAACCTGACCCTATAATTCAAATAATTATCATGAGTTTTCAGTAGGCTAGAACTGGTAAAAGGTTTTTTGTACATAGATGATAATCAATCATAATTTTAATGCTATTAGTTATAGCCTTCTCATTAATATTATTACAATCATCATCATTAAAGCATATGATACACATATAACAGTATTGAGTGGTTCATGATGAAAAGCAACTGTACCTACATGTAATGAGTCCATGTAACTAATATTCTTTCTCTATCTGTTCAAATTTAATATTTCTCTTTAATATTTATATTATACTAAAATGTCTTATTTATTTTTATACATTTATTCCTTGCTTCATTGTGTGTAGTCCTTAATTACACTTACCTTAAACATTTTCCTCTATCATTTTATCAGTCTGCTTTGTATCTAAATAAAATACAAATAGGGAATCTGAGTCTAAGAAGGAGCAATCCTTACCTCTCTTATGTTAGCTGAAGACAGATATAGGTGTACATATTCCTAAATAGATAAATACAACATGCTCAGTATGTATAATGTTACAAGTACTTATGTTTTCATTTCTCCCAGAACTTTAGCATAATTATTGGGCATAGACTCTAGATTGACCAGTAATCAGTTTTCATTTTCTTTGCATTTGTTTAAATGATGAACATTAGTCCAAGCAATGTTAAACATGACTCCTTCATGACATCTGCCCGCTAATAAAATCAAAAGAGAATTTCCTTGTTAGCTCTGATCATTTTCATGGAAGTTGCCAAGTATTTTCAGAATGACAGGTTTGGAATAACAGAGAAAAATGGAAAGGTAGACAGGAGAAATGAGTTAACTAATGTCACATGTAATACCATCATTTTTGTCTATTCATCCCAGGGTATGGAGATGAAACCTGATTATTTCTTAGGTTATTACTTTATTTTATTTGAGTTAGGCTTCTGTAAGTCACATTTGAAAAATATACATTTACTAATGCACTTTTTTGGTGGTGGAAAAATGGGATGAGGTAATAGAGGTGCTACAATATTTGGTGCATGGTGAAAATATAGCTGTATTGACCTAGACAGAAAGTTATGGAACAATTAGTTGGTGTAGGAAGTCCTTCTGTCTAATGTTTTACTTTTATTGGTCAATGAATAAAACAGAAGCCAGTGGATTAGCAGAACAAAGCTAGGTAGGAAAACTAAACTGAATGCTGGGAAAAAGAAGGCCAAGTCAATGAGAAGCCATGTAGCCACGACTGGGGAAAAATGCCTGTGCTGGAACCTGTAGTAGCAGGCCACTTGTTGGTTGCTGACTGCTTTGTCCCAAAATAATCACACAGAAACTGTATTATTTAAATAATTGCTTGTTTCAATAATCCTAGCTTCTTATTGGCTAATTCTTACATATTAATTTAACCCATTTCTATTACTCTGTGTATAGTCACATGGCTATGGCTTACTGGTAAGATTCCAACCCGTTTCTGTCTCCAGCGGCTCCATGGCTTCTCCCTTACTCCACCCTTCTTCCTCCCACCATTCCGTTTAATTTTCCCCAACTAGCTCTGTTCTCCTATATTTCTGTTAAAGGCCCAAAGGAGTTCCTTTATTTATCAATGGTAATCACAGCATACAAAGGGAAATTCCACATCAGGAACCCACTGAAATTCTGCTAGTAGGCCACAACCTCATGACAATACATAGATTACTAGGAACAGGTTAATTTATGTTATACGAATAAGCCAGAAGTACACTTAAGCTATTGACCAAAGAGGATCAATGAAACAGAAAGGGAACAGAAGTAGAGTTACATAATTAAGCTGGTATTTCACAAAGAAGTAAAGGGAATTCTGCGAGAAGAGGCTATTTTTTAGAACAAGTATTTCTATATAAATAACTACTTGCAAAAACAATGAATCTCTTCAGATTCCTCATGTTTTTCAAATTAATTTGTTTTAGATCACACATATATATGTAAATCATGGAGCTGTAAAACTTATAAACAAGAGATAAGGAAATAAATCAAAGTAACTGTTGGTTTGTCATTACATTGTAATCAAAATTAAAAACTATGATCCATGAAAAAAACTGTTTGAGAAGTTGAACCTTATTAAATTTAAAATCTTTAGTCCTTGGGAAAGCCATTAGAATAAAAGGATTAGCTTCAGATTTTGAGGAACAATATAAAACAAACTTGGGAAAACAGCTCATATTCAAAACAGCAAGAGAACTTCTAATGTTATAAATTGAATCAAGCATCTTAATTTAGCAGTATGAAAAGGTATTGAACGGTTATGTGAGATTCACACATGGTAATTAATTGCATGTACATGTACATATTCTAGACATTATCAGTATTGAGTTACAAACAAAAATAAAGAGCTACCATTCCACTCGTAAGAGAGCCTCAAACAGAGAAACCAAGCAAAGTCAATTGTTGGTCAGGATGCTGCTGTAATGGCAAAATAAACCAGATAATTTGGAAGACAGTTTTACACTTTCTTATGAAGCTCAATATTCGTACATCCTAGAAATTGTTCTTTTGAATATTTACCCAATTGACTAAATAGCTTTTTTTCCACATGAAAATGTACATATGAATGCTGGAGAGAGAGATCAGTGGTTAAGGAAGCTGCCTGCTCTGCTCTTGCAAACAATAGTTCAGTTCTCAGTACCAATGTCAGGAGATTTACATTGGCCTGAGGGTCTGATACTTTTTGATGGCCTCATGGACATCTATACACACATGTGCACACACACATGTGCACACAAACACACACAGAGAGAGCGAAGCACACACATACAAATAAATGCGTAGTAAATAAATCTTGGCTGCTTAGAAGACCTAGATATAAATGGCAAAATTGTTAAGTAACTAAGATTACCTTTAATAAGTATATATGGAAAACAAGTCTCTGCACTTAATACAATACTTTTCAACCATCTAAACAAATTAACTATAAAGCCATGGAAAACACAGATATTTCTTAAATTCATATTGCTAAAAGAAAGAAGCTATTCTGTAGAGGCTATGCATTGATGGTTTTGATCAAGTAGTTGCCTAAGGATGGCAAATCTATACAAGTGTTAAAGTATCAAAGTGGTTTCTAGTGACTCAGAGGAAGAAGAAGGTTCAAGGTGATAAATTTTTCTATAAGATATTGTAATTGTGGGTGCTATGTACTTGTCAAAATCCTTTAACTCTATTGCACAAAGAATGGGCCTTAAATTCAAGCAAAATAAATCATTTGAAAAGTAAAAACAAACTCCAAATAGAATTAAAACTTCAAAACAATAATTTAACTCTGTCACAAATATATAAAAGTCATATAGGAGATAAATTTAGTCAGGTTTAGAAATAATTGTGATCTATAAGACTAATAACAGCATGTCAAGGTGATGGTGACACATGCCTTTAATTTCAGGACTCAGGAGCCCGATGCAGGGGGATATCTATGTGTTTAACACCAGCTTGGTCCACAGAGGTAGTTCCAGGAGAGGTAGAATTGTTACACATAGAAATCCTGTCTTGAAAAACCAAAAACAAAGACTCATAACAACAATAATTTATTAAAAGCATAGTACCTTTGTAGATAAGTAGTTTCCATATGTATAGACCATAGAAATTCTCTATACTGAAAGCAAAAATAAATAAATAAATGATGGATAGAAGTAACTGAGTCTGTATGTTGAAGGGGTTTGCAGACAATAGTCCAGAGGAAGGTTTGAACCAGGCATAGTGAAATGTGTAAGAAGAGAAGACACTGGGGTGAATTCATATTTTAGCTTAAGGTAAATAATTATACGTTGAAATGCTTATAGATACACTTATGGATATGGATATGGGTAGAGCTATTGATATGGACATGGTTATAGGTATGGCTATAACTCTGGATATGGATATGGGTATTAGTGTGGGTATGGGTATGGATATAGATATGTATATGGATTTGGTTTCTGTTAATGCCAGGAGAAAGGCCTAGGAAACTATCCTGGATAAGCACATTCTGTTCACAGATCTTGGGTTCAATGCCATTCTTTAAAATCAACCAGTATTCTTTTGAGAAGGGGCTTGTTCTTGGACTGAGGCAGGAATGGGCCAGAGGGAAGTTGAAACCTATCTGTGAAGTGGGGAGAGAAGGGAAAAATATAATGAAGGGGGAGAAAGGACAAAACAAAGGGTAAGAGGAGGGACAAAGAAAAAAAGCAAAGAGGGGAAGAATAGAGATTAGTAAGATTGAGAATGCTTGGAAATGTCATAAGGAATCATTTTATTTTATATTTAGTTACAATTGTGTAGTGTGTGTATATGTGTGTATGTGTGTATGTGTGTCTTTTATTTAAAGTTACACCACTATGGGTTTGGGGAAGCATTGTAATCCCAAATGTCTTGCATAGGAATCATAACACAAACTATAAACAAATAACCATGAGTCTGTAGTCACACAACAATAGAAGAGTGAATGGCAACTGAGCAGAACTGACACATTTTCTGTTCTGTGCTAAAACATGCTTTCCAGATCCTGAGATGTGGGCTCTGTACAATGACTTTCTTCTCTTTCAAATTTTGTTTTATGAGTAGTATTTACACATCTTTGAAAATATGAAACATGTAACTTCTTTCCAAAGAAGATAGTAGTATATTTTGGGAAAACTGTCAGCATTCAGCATTTACAATGAAAAACCTTCACAAACACAATTTGGTAAAGCTGTTAGCATTGATCTGTATTTTCCTTTATCTCATTATTAATACAATTGTTTTTATGTGGAGATCTTTTCACTGATCTTGTTTTTCTGAATGAGCAGGCCAATAGAAACCTGAGATTTGTTTCTCTCCATTCCTAATTCTCTGATTACTTTTGTACACTGTCACAATAATATTTTTAAAAAGAAAAAGGATGTTCTTTAATATATTCATTGACCATTTTGCAACTTGATCTGTTGTGATTAGGTGGAGAGGTGTGCCGGTTGTATGTTCCCCAGCCGCTGCTGGTCGCCTGCACCTGAAATAACCACATGACAAACTGGATTCATTTAAATACTGCCTTGCCCATTATCTCTAGCCTTTTCCCGGCTAGCCCTCACCTCATAAACTAACCCATTATAAAAGTCTGTATGTCACCACGAGGTGGGTGACTCACCGGATGCATCTACGGTACTTTCTTCTGCGGTGGGGACCTCATGGCGACTGGCTCACTTTCCTTCTTCTCCTCAGAACTTCCATTCTGTCTACTCTGCCCACCTAAGGGCTAACCTATCTTTTAAGCCAAGCAGCTCTTTATTCAACCAATAAGAGTAATACAAAATACAGGAGAACACTCCCACATCATTGATCATATTTACCCCTAAACTGCCCCCTCCCATTACCCCGGGTACTTCTACCTTGTCCTTATCCCTGCCTTATGTTGTCTTTCTTTATTTTTATTTATTTCTGAAAGTTATGGGGTCCAATTAGTGCTACTGGGTGGAATGTTGATGACTCTTGTTGCCTTCGTCTCATGCAGGAGTTATGCAGGTGACCATAGCTATGGTGAATTCACAAACTCAATGGTCATATCATGTGTGGATGATGGTATCTCACAATAATCCTCTATAACATGCAGCTCCTCCATATTCCTCCTCTGTCCTCTGTGATGTTCTGTAAGCTCGAGGAAGGCGAGTGTTACAAATGTCCTGTTTAATACTGAACTTTCAATAGTTCCTTATTCTTAGCACACCGGACAGTTACAAAGCATTCTATTAACTGCTATCTGCTCTCGAATGCAGAGAAAGGCTCCTCTGATTAAGGTTGAGGACAAAACTAATATGTGGGTATAAACATATATATTTAGAAGGCAGTTTAATGTGTCATTTTAAAAGACAATATTAGTGGGTTCTATACTAGAGTCTATGTTTTTTTCCAAAGCCTTGACTAGGTTTACATACAAGACATTAATCTCCTCAAACCATTCAGTAAATGTACTTGTTTTTGTATAACATTATACTCTATTGCACCAATGGGAACATCTTTCCTGGCAGGTGAGTCTTAGCGTGGGGAGTTTGCTGCTGTGGAGGATCATTGTTGACTTGTATACAAAGCACCTGCTGTATTATGGAAATTAGTCAGCATGAAAAGAGTGTTCTGATTAGTTCCTGCTTGATTTCTCTACACCCTGAAACTAAAATGTACTATGAACAATAGGATATTGCTATGCAGCTTTGGTGACATACCGTGGCTGTTATATGGGTGCTTGGGATCAAATTTGGATTTATATGATCATGTAGCAAGCACATAACCAACTGTATCAGTATCCTTGCCCTAGAGAAGAGATTTTGCAAAATAATAATGTTTCTTCACTCTGAAATATATCTTTGAAATATATCTGAAACTTATTTGAATATATGTGAAGTATACTTCAGTACATGAAAGAAAACCTAATATAACTATAAGCTGGACTATTATAGACATCTATTAATCCATAATGTTAAATTATACATTATATCTTTAAATGAGCTATATAAACATAACACCTTAAACAATATATAATTGACAAAATATAATAAAATTTACCTTAAATTGGTATCAGTAAACCAAAGTCCATACCAATGTAAAATGTTCATTTCTATACCATATCCCCTTTTTTTCTTAAGAAAGAGGTTGACTGTGACCATTAACCATTTCTAATCAACTTGCTTTAAATGAAACAAACGTTTGTAAACAATAGTTGGGAATTTGGACATAGATTTTTAGATTGCTTTCTGTTTATTGTGGGTGCTGCAAATCAGGTCTTTCATGAGTTATCCTGTGTGGATGGTCTATATCAGCCAGCAATTCTGAAGCTGTCATGGATGCTGGATCACCTGGACCATCACTTCAGGGAGTCTTGTTTGATCAAGCCATATTATCCAGTAAAGAATTCACAGATTTCTATCCTCTGTGGAAACAAAAGCAGAACCTCTTCTCCAAAGTAAAATGTCCTTAGACTTAAATTTGAAATCAAGATAGCTTTAAAATATATATGTTAGTTTAACTTAGCAGCCCATACAATAGAATGTCTCTCTATAGTTAGCTCATTCACACTCAAATTTCAAAGAAAATACAATAATATACATAATCCAGACCCTTTGTGTATTTTCAACCTCTTTAGGGAACATTATGATTTTTTTTTATTCTATTTTCCCTGTAGAAAATATCCTTAATTTATTATCCTTATTTTTTTTTTAGTCCATGACTGTCTATCTTTTATCCTCTCTGTCTTAAACCTGTGCACATTTATCAATCATACTATGATCCATTTAAAGGGCTTTTTTTTTTGTCTGAATCTGTTTTTGCTGTGTGTCTATAATCCTCTTCTGACCAGGAACATTTTTTAAAATGATAAGCCTAGGACTAATGCTTTGGATTCGTCTGTTGGTTCTACCCTGTCAATCATGGTGGAGATATATTCACCTCAAGCTCTGCCAGCCATGTTCACTTCCAAGTTTCAGGAACGCAGAATGTCTATGTCACCATTAAGCAACTTGTTGCACTCTACTCATGAATTCCATTTAAGTATTCTGAATTCTGACTTCCCAAAAGAGCCAGAACCATTCGTTTGTGCTGCCAGCACAAACCAGGAAACCATCTCTTAAAGAAGCTATGTCTCTCCTTGTGACCAGCAAACAGAGCCCATCTGGAAAAATGAAGCTAGTAAGAAGCTCCAATTGACTCCCTCGTTTGTGGGACATTTTTTGTGCTTTCTTAGGTTTTATGTGGATGTACATTGCCTTACATTGTATACCATTATGACAATGGAGACTGCACTTTTGTTTCCCAGCTGCCCAGACCCAAATAATCACACAGAAACTATATTAATCGCAACATGTTTTGGCCAATGGCTTAGGCATACTCATAACTAGCTCTTACATCTTAAATTAACTCTCTCTCTCTCTCTCTCTCTCTCTCTCTCTCTATATATATATATATATATATATATATGCCAGATAGATAGATATATATAATTAGGGTACTTACTAGGATGTGACTTACTGGTAATATTCTGGCATCTTTGTCCTTTGGCTGCATTGTATCTTCTTGACTCTGCTTATGCTGTGGGATAATTCTCTTGTACACTGTAAAGATTTTTCACTTGTATTGGCTTAATAAAACACTGATTGGCCAATATCCAGGTGACAAGTATAGTGGGGCAACCAGACTAGGAGAAATCTGGGAAGAAGAAAGACACAGATGCAGTCACCAGCCAGATGCAGAGGAAGAAAGATAAGAATTCCTCTTTGAGAAAAGGTACAAAGCTATGTGGCTAAACATAGACAAGAATTATAAATTAGTTCAAGTTGTAAGAACTAATTAATAACAAATCTGAGCTAACAGGCCAATCAGTTTAAAATTAATAGAAACCTCTGTATGTTTCTTGGGACTGTACAGCAGAGGGACTGGGCAGGACAGAATCTTCCATATACTCTACTGCAACATGACAGTGCTTGACAAAACTCAAAATTCTCTCAGCCTCTAATAAAAAGCATGGGAGACATTAACTGTGGGGCATAGCTAAGAAAAGGCTTCCTTTTTTAGCTCAATTGTGGACCTGGTCATAGTGAATACACAGCAGTTTGCTACCACATTGAGACCTTCTCCTTAGCAATGAATTTACATTATAGTGTTTCTTACCCAAATGAAGATAATTCTAGTCTTCCACAGTGGCAGTAGAACCCCTCTATGGAACTAGGATTCTTGGCTGGTCACAGAAACTAGCCTTTCCTGCTTTGTAAATAGGCTAGATGGGCCTTTCCTGGTTTGGAAGAACAGACTGAGGTACAGATGAAAAGGGCTTTTTTTCTGAAATCAAATAAAGGACATGTGAAACATAGTTCTTAAGAAAACAATTGGTGTCCATAAATCTCTTTTCTGAGCTCCGTGAGACCAGGGCTGATCTTTCATCGTCAAGCCTCGTTTCAGGGTTACCATAGCGGGAAGGGGCATAAAAGGACAATGCAGTGAAAAGACCTTGTGAGATACACACTCTCATTTTCAGTTTCTCCCTTGCATCTTGGAGAAACTGCATTATTCTGGTAGACTTGGAGAAATTCAAGGTACATGCAGAGTGGCTAATTAAATATGTCCATCTCTCCCAACTTAGTCTGTTCTCCTCAACCTCATGAGGTCTACATTTTCTCTCCACACCTTGAGCAGAGTAACTCATATACTTAGTGTTTTTGGAAATTGAGATGCCCAAGATGAATTAGTCTTGAACTCCAAAACCAATCTGGTATGCAGTTCTTTGTGGCACCCCTGCCTAAGCTGATTTCCTCGATATGTTTTTCTTTTCCCCATATTCACCAATAAATTGGTGGACAGTAACCTTTGCCAGTCACTGTGGTAATAAGGCCAAGGGCTGTGTTCTTTGTTGGGCCCATAAACCCATTAGTACCATCATACTCTCTTGCAAGCTGGTTTGGAAGGTTGATCAGCAAGCTTCAGGATGAGAAATTGAGATAGGTCTGTGTCTAGAGGGGGTCTCTAGAAGCTTGAATTGCTTCTCATACAATGATGAAAATAGACTAAGAACATTCTTGTTGTAAATGGGTGAGAGGTGTGGGTTATATTCCCAGCGCCTAGCTCCCAGCCCCCAGCTGCTGGCCCGCTTAGCCACTGGTTGCTTGCTTATGCCCAAAATAATCACATGAGACTGTATTCATTTAAACTCTGCCTGGCCCAGCATCACCACCCTCTTCTTGGCTATCCCTCACCTCATAAACTAACCCATTATAAAAGTCTGTAAGTCACCATGTGATGACTTACTGGAAAGGTCTAACCTGCATCCATCTGCGAC